>PVIH01020872.1:0-31206 GCA_004025045.1 Sigmodon hispidus | reverse complement strand
CCCTTCCATCTGATTTCTACTGTTCCCTCACGGTCACCACCATCCACCTCTAAGTTCAAGACCAAATCTGACACCCGCCCCTCTCTTTGTACCCCTTTATGTTTGCAGCTTGGCCCCGAGGAATCAAGATCTCGGGGCCAGGCAGCCCTGTTTATTCCTATCTAAAGATGATGACCTTCTGCGCAAAAAAAAAAAAAAATCAAGCAAGGCCGGCCGCTGCCTGTCTAGCTTACGTGCCCGCCACCAGCAGGAACCCCCACGCTCGCTGCCGCTGCACCCTCTACAGCGGGGGACCCGCAGCCGCCGGAACCACGGAGATAATATATAAGCTACTTTCTGGTGGGAGGGGGAAGGGACCTTGAATAAAGATATACAGGGATGGAAAAAAAAATTCAGAGGGAAAGCTGAACACAAAGTAAATATATGTGTAGCAATCTTATTTGCATTATCACCCTTGATAAGCCATGCTTATGATTCTTATCCTCTTTATAGTTATTGTTAACTTTTCAGCATTTTAAATTCATTTTACTGTTTTTTTTGATAAATACAAAATAAATAAAGAAGAAAAAAAATGTGAAAATTGGCAGAACCAAAATGGAATCACTTGTGTCAAGCTTAAAAGGAAAAAAAGTAAATAAAACTGAGAAGTTGTGAAGGGAGAGTTTTTACTTTTGTTTTATTTTTTAAAAAAACAAAATTTTGTTATTTAAAATATATATATATAAGCTACTTTCATCATGGGAGAAATAGAGCAGAAGCCCACCCCAGCATCCCCGGAGATTTTGGGGATCAGCACCTTGGAACGAGGACAGATACCTCCACCCACACCTTCTGGAAAACTCCATGCTGGATGATACCCAGGAGACCTTTGAAGTTCCAAAAATGGACCATCCCGAGAATCCTGTGCTGATGCTGTCACATGTGTGCCATTGTCAAATTCTCAAGCACCAGACTTACACGGACTTGGCTAGAACCTTCTGGAATTATAAAGAGTAGAAAATGAAAGCCTGCTTTCTTACTAAGAACAAAAAAAACAAAAACAAAAATCAAGCAAATAGGACTGGAGAGCTAAGAGCACCGGCTACTCTTTCAAAGACCTGGGTTCAATTCCCAGCACCCACAAGACAGTACATAAGTGTCTGTAACTCCAGTCCCAAATGATCTGACACCCTCATGCAGACATACATGCAGACAAAACACCAGTGCACATAAAATAAAAATTAATTATGTAAACACACACATCTACAAACAAACAAAATAATAAAACAAAATTACACATAGCGCGCACGCACACACACACACACACACACACACACACACACACACACACACACGTTTAAAGCCCATGTATTTGATGGTAACTCTGTTTTTTGACAAGGCTGTTTTAGCTTCCTGATTTTGTTCTTGCAAATGCTGTTGCTTAAGCTGCTCTTATTTGAATTCATTTATTCAGTCAATACTTTACGAACAGCTGCCATTGCTAAACATTGGGAAGTTCTCAGAATGAATGGCAAAAGGTTCTCAAAGGTGCCTGCCCCAAATAGTGAGTCTTTCCCACCATGAGGCAGAGCACAAAATAGTAACTAAACCACAGAGGCTGAGCTGGGACAGCGTGACCTGCTGAGTGGTGAAAATCCAGTCGGGCAGCTGCTAACCTCCCCTGAGATGGAGTTTCCCACTGACACCTAAATAAAGAGAAAGTAGCCACGTAAATGGCTGGAGGGAGAGTTTATGTGGACAGGTTGACAGCAAAATAAGGCACCAAGCCAGCCGAGGTGTGGTGACATATTGTGTATCTAATAAAGCTTGCCTGAAGATCAGAGGACAGAGCCAGCCACAGAGTTAGCCTAGAGGACAAGAGTGGTGTCACACACCTTTAATCCTAGCACTGGGGAGGCAGAGGCAGAGATCAAGGCCAGCCTGGATTATAGATTAATCCAGTCCAAAAGAGAAACAGATCCAGGCTATGGTGGCACACATCTTTGATGCCAGCACTTGGGATCACAAAACTTTATTCCCAGTAATAGGAAGGTTGGGACAGAAAGTGATGGCTGAGCAGAGAGAGGAATATAAGGCTGGAGGAGACAGGAATTTGGTCCTTCACTTCCCTATTCAGTCTGAGGATTCATGAAGACAGGATCTACCCTTTATGGCCTGAGGATTCGGGAGTGGTGAGAAGTGGCTCTGTTCCTCTGTCTCTATGATTTTTCAGATTTACCCCAATATCTGGCTTTCGTTTTTTATTTAAGACCAACTAGGATCCCTGCAACACTGAGGGGCTTAGCCTGAGAGGCCAACAGAAAGCTCAGTGGATTGAGAAGCAGCCAGAAACGGGGTCAGATCCCTCTAACTTGTAGGTGAGTATGTGGCTGGTTCTTCTTTATTCTCCTACATGACACCAGAGGGGTCTGAGTAAGAAAGAGGTGACTGTGATTGAGTCTGAGGTCAGTGCCCATCATCTTGTGGCTCCCATATGGCGCCACTTCCTTCCCCTTGGCTGCTTTTGCAATGCAGACTGTGTGTGGGCACTTCCCTTGGCACAGGCAGTGGGGGACTCTGGGGCTCAAATACTAGAATCCAGTCACCATCCATCACCCTTCCCCTGCTGGGCTGTCTCTGGGTCTGTGAAAGGACCACCAAATGTTTCATGTGGGTTTCATAGCTCTGTAGGTCTGACCTCAAGGTCACCACCACATATTAGTTAGTGTTAAAGGATCCTGAAATTCCTCCCAAGGTGGCTCCCTGGGCAGACGATGGCCCTCTGGGTCTGCCTGCCTCATCCAAAGTCCCTAACTACAGTGCCAATCAAACTCTGCTGGAACGGGGATGTTGCCTTAAGTGGGATGGGTGGGGGGATGGGGTGGAGTGAAACTGAAAGGATCTCTCCCTTCCTTCCTGACCCTGGGAAAGCCGGCAGACACGGGCTACCATGGGCTACCATGGGCTAGGGCGGGGGAGGGGGCAGGCAACAGGCCGGGAGAAGGGAGATTTTTAGAAAGCTGGGTGAGAAGGGACCCTGTGACCCACAGGCTTTCATTTCTCCTAAAAACTGGGTGGCGTAGGCAGCCACAGGGCCAGTGAAAGGGGAAGCCCAGACTTTCTTCAGAAGCCGAGAGAGGGACAGTCTGAGCTGGGAGGAAAAGCCAGAAGGGACTGGGGGTGGAAGGGAGGCAGTGAGGCGAAGAGGGTGTGTGGAGGAGGTGGCAGGGCAGGTGGGGCATTGAGGCTCAGGTGTCATAAGAGAAGGGGACAAGAGTTGAGAAGGGGAGGGGGCAGGGGCGGACTAGCAGGAGAGAGGGGGAGGGTAGAGCAGTGGAGCAAACGGGGTGATAGGGTGCGGGATAGACAAGGCCAGAGTGGAGGGAGGAGAAGAGACTGGGGGAGATGAGCAAGAACTTGTAGAAGAAGAGACAGGGGGTGAGAAAGGGGCCATCGGTGTAGGAAGGAAGAGGGGAGGATCTGGGTCACTGAGACAGGAGGCCCACGATGTCTGCGCCTCGCACTCAGGAGCAGCCAAGCAGGTCCGGCGAGAGGCAGCCGCTGGTGGCTCGAGGCCCGCGGAGTCCCCGACGGTGGAGGCGGACGGCTGCCGCTGCGGTGCTGCTGGTGGAGATGCTAGAACGCGCTGCCTTCTTTGGTGTCACCTCCAACCTTGTGCTCTACCTCAACAGCTTTAACTTCAATTGGCAGGGCGAGCAAGCGTCGAGGGCTACACTCCTCTTCCTGGGCGCCTCCTATCTGCTGGCTCCTGTGGGAGGCTGGCTGGCCGATGTGTACCTTGGCCGCTTTCTCACCATCTCTCTCAGCCTGGTGATCTACCTGGCTGCCTCAGGCTTGTTGCTCATCACCATCACGGACGATGGTCGAAGAACTTTTTGTGGAGAGATGGCCGAGTTACCACTGGAACCCAGTTGTCCATCTGCAGACTGCCCGGGCTCCTGGTCCAGCCCCTACTGTGCGACTACCCTCTACTTGGTCCTGCTGCTCCTGGCACTGGCTGCCAGCTCCGTCAGAAGCAACCTCACTTCGTTTGGGGCTGACCAGGTGAGTGTCCAGAGGCACTGTGCCATAGAAGCCCAAGGGGAGTGAAGATCCTCAGTTGGAGGTTCTAGCCTCCAGAGTGACTTCAGACCAAACTACTTCCCCTGTCTACAGCAGTTTCTTTATATGAAAACGGAAGAGCTGTGTGCTCTGGAAAGAGTCATGCAATCCTCAGTAAGATTTAGACACAACTTCCACTCTACTGCCCTAAGCCTTAGGCCAAGTGTCTTTGATTTATTTATTTTTTAGACAGGGTCCCAGCGTTCCAGGCTAGCCTCTAACTTGATTTGTAGCTGTGGAAGGCCTTGAACTCCTGAACCTACTGCTTTTCACCTTTCAAATGCTGGTGTGATACCTGCCCCAGTGATGTGTGTGTGTGTGTGTGTGTGTGTGTGTGTGTGTTGTGTGTGTATGTGTGTGTTTGCGCGCACGAGCACGTTGTCTGTCTGTCTATCTGTCTTATTTTGACACAGGGTCTCACCTCTGCAGCCTAGACTGGTCCAGAATTTATTTATTTATTTATTTTTAAATTTTATCTTTTTAATTTTACTTAATTTTTTATACACTTTTATTTATTTATTTATTTAATTTTTTGCCTTGGTGTTTGCCTGGAACTGGAACTACAGACAGTTGTTAGCTGCCATGTGGGTGCTGGGAATCGAACCCAGGTCCTCTGGAAGAGCAGACGGTGCTCATAACCGCTGAGCCATCTCTCCAGCCCATGGTCCAGAATTTATTAAGTAGCCAGGGTTGGAATCAAACTTGTGCCTGTCCTGACTGAGACTCTATGTGGGGGATTTCAGGTGTGAGCCACCCTGCCTAGTTGCTTTCCCTGCTTAAACTTGGCCTTCGTAACTATTCACCAGTGGGCAGTGTTGTCGCCCCTCAACTTATCTGAGGTGACAGAGAGCAGCAGGTCATGAGGGCTGGTGAGGCAGCTGAGCTTCAGGTCCCAGCTTGAGCCCTGTCCTACTGGATCAGTGGGACCTGGGGGCTGGTGCAGGCGCCAGCCAGCCTCTTCTCATCCAGCAGCACAATAGGCAATGGGCAAACATTCAATTCTCGTCTTTACCCCATTGGAGGAGCAGCCAG
Organism: Sigmodon hispidus; assembly: GCA_004025045.1. Lineage (NCBI taxonomy): Eukaryota > Metazoa > Chordata > Mammalia > Rodentia > Cricetidae > Sigmodon > Sigmodon hispidus. The sequence goes on along the minus strand of PVIH01020872.1, from coordinate 26,073 downwards.
GTATACGCCTCAACCTCAGCCCTAGATATTTCCCTGGACATGATGTGGCATATGGGGAAAACAAAGCCAATAAATATTTGCTAAATGACTAACAAAGTGTTGCTGGCAGAGCCTTGTCTTGGTGGCTGTGCACAAATAGTATAGTTGATAACAGAATAAACTAGTAGCAAATATGATTAAAACAGGCACACACAGTGTGATCACAGGCAGAATGCAGAAATAGTCATAGACAGGCATGGGGAAGATGAGGTGTCCATGGAAGGGGGACAGGGGATATTGTCAGTGTGATCAGGACACTGGGTGAATTGTACTTTTCTAACTTACTGTTTTCCTCACAAAGCACTCATGAGGCAATCAGTTTTCAAATGAGTTATGTCTTTCGGTTGGCATCCACAACCCTGCACCTCACAGTGGCCAGTGTCCTTACTAAGGACTGCCCTTTTTAGTAACATGTATTGTATTTGTGTGTGTTTGAAAGTATATGTGCACATGTATGAGTAGATGCACAGTAGAGATCAGCAGTGTGTGTTGGGTGCCATGCAGCTGGAGATATAGGCATCTGTAGACAGCTTGGTCCCCTTCTCTCCCCTACTCAGCAGTGAGCAGGAGATTCCCAATACTTCCCACAAGGAATGTCCCATATTCTACTAGCTTTACTCCTTGATTGACATCCTACTGCTTACCCACTCCCAGCTGCCTGGAAATCCTGGAGGACAACTACAGGGGTGACCAACTATTATAGAAACTGGCAAGCAAGGAACAAGCTTACTCTACAAAACAGGACAGAGAGAGATTTGAGTGTTCTGCAAAGAGCAGAAGGCCAGGAAGTAGATGGCATGCAACCTGTAGCACAGGGTAATGATGTGTAGGTCTCCACATGGTTATGGTGAGTCCCCCTGACATGTGATTTGTACCCCTGTGAAGGAAGGCAGCCCAGATTGGTAGTGTACAGTTCTGGAAGGTTAGCACAAGCTGCTATGTATAGAACTTTCTGTTGTACAGTATCAACTATGCAAACGAGAACCATGCAAATCTGGGCAGCTCCTGTTGATCAAAATTCAGCCCTGATCAAAGCTCAGGTCACAGGGTAGCTGTCAGCTCAGAGGATTGTGCCACTGGTAGCCTGGGATTCTTGGACCAAGCTTAGTAAATTTCCTAAAGGAGACCATCTGTGTTTTCTGGTCTTCCATCAATGGCCTTTCCATCAAGGGTTTCAGCCACCATCCACCTCTTCTCTCTTTCCAATTTGGTGCAGAGCTAGTTGCTCAGAGGCTAGATCACTGAGCCTCCTGTGACATCTACACTTTCCTTAGTGAGTTATCTCTTCAACCCAGTCACTGTTTTAACATAAAAATCACAATGTATAAGATGGATACTGTTTCTATATTGGTTATAACAAATGACTATTGTGCTAGAATTCTCAGCTAGTGAGTGGCTTCTAACTAGACTCTGGACTGAGAGGCTTCTTTTCCTTTCCACAGCCCTGTAATTTTTGCTGTCTTTTTGACATGCTTCCCAAGACAGTATAGACACTGGATTCGCTTGAGGCAGGGTAGACTTCACTGGATTTGGATTCAGTAGATGGCTCTACTGGCCAGGTGGTGGTGGCACATGCATTTAATCACAGCACTCATGAGGCAGATTCAGGCAGATCACTGAGTTCAAAGGCCAACCTGGTCTACAGAGTGAGTTCCAGGACAGCCAGGGCTACACTGAGAAACCCTGTCTCAAAAACCAAAACCAAAACAAACAAACAAACAAAGAAAAAATAGCTCTACTGTAGTGGAGAGCTGGGTAAGGCCACAGGGTTGGGTGCATTAGAGCACAGGACAGGCTCCTGCAGCATTCAGGAGGTTAGGTAGTCAGTCTAGGGATATGGGGAGTTTGGCACCATCTGGAAAAGAGCCATGCATAGGAGCTGCAAGTTTATGACACTTGCTGATTTCAGAGAGGGCCATCCATCATTCTCCACATGGTATTCGCTTATTCTGAAAGGACTCATTTATATCACGAATGGGCTGCCTCGTCGGTCTCTTTGAGTTACACTTGTCATATGTACTTACTTCCAATTAATAAATGGAAGTAGCTGCTCATAATGGGGCATATTCAATTTTCTGCTTGAAGGTCTAGGCAAGGATTTTCAGTAAACTGACATAGTAGTGCCCCTCCTCCTTTCCCCAACGGAGAATCCCCAAGGCAATGAAACTTTAAGCACATCCGTATGGATTATAATTTTACATTTAGATAAGGAGAAAAACATATATCTCTTCCTCAGCACAACAACTGCAAGGAAAGTGTGGGAGAATCCTCTTAGTAAGTAGAAATATATTTTCCATGTTTGGAATGGGTAGAAGTATTTTGATGGACTCTAAGATTTAGTGGTTATTGAAACGTGGATGTTAGCCAGACCTGATACCACAGGCCCATAATCCCAGCTACTTGGGAGATTGAGGAAGGAGGATGTCAAGTTCTTCATAAGCTACAGAGTAAGTTCAAGGTCAGTCTCCACAACTTAATGAGAACTTATTTCAACAAAAATGTCAAGGCGAGCTGGAGGTATATCATTGTGGTAGAGCACATGTGTAGCATGCTTGAAACAATAACTTGGATCTTCAGCATGGAAGGTAGGGATTAACTGGGTTCTCATACTACCAAAGCCTGAGAACCTGAGATGAGATCCAAGCAACCTTGTAAAAAGCAGTGTGAGGGGGGCTAGAGAGATGACTCAGAGGTTAAGAGCACTGGCTGCTCATCCAGAAGACCTGAGCTCAATTCCCAGCAACGACAAGGCAGTTCATAACTGTCTGTAATTCAGTCTCAGGGGATCTGACACCCTTACACAGACATAAACATAGGCAAAACACTAATGCACATCAAAATAAATTAATTAAAAAAATTGCAGTGTGAACACACATGCCTATCACCCCACTGCTGTGTCACCAGTGCTCGAATTCACACACACACACACACACACACACACACACACACACACACACATAGATAAACTTCAGCAATACATTCACACACACAAACACATGCACATACATGTGCTCAAGCAAGAATGCAGAGATTCATTTGAAAAGCAACTCCTAGTTCTTCTGGCCGTTTAGAAATGCAGAAGCCTGGGCTTTTCTTCTGAGCTGTGGAATCAGAATGTAGGGACTATAGTCTGAGAATGAGGCCACTGCAGCTAGCCAAAGACAGCAGGGCAGAGTGGAGGATCTGATGCAGACTGACCTAAGTCTTGGGGTGAGATCTGCTTTGCTAAGGGTCCTACCAAAGGTGGTTTTCATAAGGTCAGAGCTTTCTGTAAGGGCTACACATCTAGAACCACCTCCACCCACCTCCTGTTTCTCCATCTTTGTTTGACCATGTGTCAAAGGAAGGGCAGCACACCAGAAGGGGTGAGCTTCTGTGCAATACTGAGTTTGCAACTCGAGCTTCAGAGGAAATTCCTAACCAGTCTCAGTGTAATCTTTCCAGGAGTAAGTGTGCATCACATTTAGAAGTGGGGGATGAACTAAGACTTTTATGGACATTTTACTGATTATGAAAGAAATGCAGAGCATGGGTTGTTCAAAGACAAAGGGATAAATCAACCAGAAGTGAACAAAATGGCCTTGAAGACATCTGTTTCATGTCCTAGTTGGTGACAGTAAAAAAACAATTTTGAGCATATAAACAGATAGGTGGAAGTGTTTCACCCATTAAATGGCTCCCGAGAGAAGGGTATATGCATGGACTGGAGAGATTGCTCAGCAATTAACTTGTTTACTATGCAAGCGTGAAGACCTGAGTTTGGGTTCCCAGAACCCACACAGATTGCCAAGAGGACTTGGTGGCCCGCCTGTAACTACAGCCTTAAACAACAGAGGTGGGATTCCCAGAACAATCTGGTAAGGTAGACTAGCCATATTGATGAGCTCCGAGTTTGACTGAGAGACCTTGCCTCACTGAATAAGGTAAAAGAGTAATTGATATACCAGACCTCAAACCTCTATATGTGTACCCCAGAACATATGTGTGTGCCCACATACATACAAACATGCATGCACATATGCACACCACATGCATGAAAAAGTATGTTCATTATTCCTTTAATGAATATTTATTGAATATATATTTAGCAATCATAGATTAGGAATGTGCTTACTTGCTGACCCCAGAAGCATCTCTGTGGGATGTATGTGTACAGAGGATTTCCTGGGTCTTCTCTCACTCTTGTTCCTGGCTGGATGGCAGGTGATGGATCTTGGACGGGATGCCACCCGCCGCTTCTTCAACTGGTTTTATTGGAGCATCAACTTGGGTGCCGTACTGTCCCTGCTGGTGGTGGCCTTCATTGAGCAGAACATCAGCTTCCTGTGGGGCTACAGCATCATCGTGGGCCTCGTGGGTCTGGCATTCTTCATTTTCCTCTTTGCCACACCTGTCTTCATCACCAAGCCCCCAACAGGAAGTCAAGTGTCATCGATGCTGAAGATTGCATTCCAAAACTGCTGTCCTCGGCGCTCTTCCAGGTAACAAAGGATAAAGGTGGCTGCCACATCCCCTGGAGGAGGCCAGATCCAACTTGTAGGCCTTCTGGTTCTATTTCAGGGGTGGCACTGAATGAGAACCCGCCCTCAGGTCATAGTCAGAGCTACTATGACTAAGGATGGTGGTTAAGGTGAGGAGGATGGGGTGCTGGTGGTGACTTACAATCTCAGCACCAGAGAGGTAGAGACAGGTGAGCCCTTGGGACTTGCTGTCCATCTAGCCTAACCTAATTCGTGACTTGCAGGCCTAAAAGAGGTCATCTCAAAGAAGGCAGTCAGCATTCCTAAAAGTGATACCCAAGTTTATTCACTGCCCTCTACATGTACATGCACACGTTTACCTTACGTACACACACACATACACACAAGCTTGGGAGATGCCTTAGTCGATAAAGTGGGTTCTGCACAAACATGAGGAGCTGAACTTAGAACCCCAGAACCCACATAAACAGCAAGGCATGGTCACATACATGCTTGTAATCCCAGAACTCTGTGTATGTGTGTAGGAGTGCTGGGTGGAGACAGAAGGATCACTGTTTTGCTGGTCAAAAGCCTAGCCCCAAGTTCCATGAGAGACCCTGTCTCAGTGAGATGTCCTCTGGTGTCCACATGCACTGTTGTCTCTCTCTCTCTCTCTCTCTCTCTCTCTCTCTCTCTCTCTCTCTCTCACACACACACACACACACACACACACACACACACGTAAATATGTTCATATACATTCACAATTTTAAAAAGAAAAAAATGCAGAAGAAAGTGATGGTGTTGGCAGCAGCAGTAGTGATGTATGATGGGATTGGCAGTAAAATTAAACACTGCCATGGGCTGACGGTGACAGTCAGGATGGGTAGGTAACATGATGGCCACATACAGTGAAGTTCCCTGAGATATGATCTGAATGTTTGGAGAGGACTACACTGGTGTTACCCTTTCGGGAGTCTCAAAGGATGGCACAAGGCTCTTGGACAAGAAAAGGACCAGATATTTTCAGGACAAAGGGCAAAGAACAAAGATCAAAGGTGTAGCCACAGTTGATCTAATTATTCTAAAATAAACAGCCCTGTTATTAAGTGAAATAGTCTTTAGAAAGTAACTGTCATGGCCCCTTCCTCATGAATGCACGCCTGAGAGAAATTGATTTCAAATATCCTTGGGAATTACTTAGTGGTCTACTGTCCTTTCCATCTGATCTGGTCTTTAAATGTCATTTATTTATTTGTGTGTAAGTGTGTGTGTATGAAGCAATTACTTATATTGTTCTATCATTAAATAAAACTTGGGAGTCAGATAATTGATTGATCAGAGAATCAGCAGAGAAGTGACCCATGACCTCCTCTCTCTCTTGCTCCTCCATCAAAAAGGCCTTGAATCTTTCTAAGCCCCTCCCTACTACTTCCTGTGTCTCTCTACATGTCCTGAGTCTTCCAAAACCTTTACGGCTAATTCTGGTCAGCTAGTAGCTAACTCCACCCTCTGATTCAAGGTAAATTTTATTGGCAGTCTCAGAAGTGCCCCAGTGTGATAAAAATGTTGCACGTGTGTATGTGTGTGTGTGTGTGTCTGCTACAACGTGCATGTGGAAATCACACTCAGGTCATCAGACTTGGCAGCAAGCTCCTTCACTCACTGAGCCATCTTGTACCTCCAGTCTCTGGGTTTCTCTATGTATCCCTGGCTGTCCTGGAATTCACTCTGTAGACTAGGCTGGTCTGCCTCCTGAGTGCTGGGATGAAAGGTGTGCCTCACCACCATCTGGCTTCCAATCTCTTTTCAAATCAGCTTACAATAGCAGGTTCCTTCTGGCATTTTTCTACATCCCCCACTCCTCATGTCCCTGTTCCCACTCCTCACTGTACCCTTCTGACCCCTATTTTCCCTTCCAGTTTCCTATCCCGTGTGCTCTGTTACCATTCCTAACCCCCCCTTAAAGCCTCCCAGCCCCCTCCCTAGTTTCCCAGCATCTAAGCACACTCACACATACATACACGTATGTAATGGTTAGCAGGTGGCATCCATATATGAGAGAGACCATGCAGCATTTGTCTGAGCCTGGGTTACCTCACTTAATATACTTCCCAGCTCCATCCATTTGCCTCAGATTTTATAATTTCATTGTTCTCTATACTTGAATAAAATTCTGTTGTGTAAAATTGACCATTTATGCTAAGCAAATCTGTCTCTAGTTCTTGGCTAGACCCAGTGCCAGCCGGGGTCAGTAGAATCGAGAGCAAAAGGGCAATGTGCCAGCCTTGCCCAGCCTGTTCTGTTGCTGGAGGTCAGTTACAGGTGCCAAAGAGTCTGCTAGTTTAATTAGCTGTTACTGCCTCACAAACTACACCGCAACTTACCACCTCAAGCACTAGCTTTTCATCCTCTTTCAAAAGCGGTGGGTAACTATGGTTAGTGGGGCGTGTCCTCTGCTACTCTCCACATCACAGGTCATTTGGGAGCTTTAAAGAGCTAGATTCTAGAACCTTCTCAACGGTAATAGTAGCTGGTGAGCTCAGAGCTCAGTTGGGGCTGATGGCGAAAGTCTAAGTGTCCCCTTCCTGTGGCCCTGTCTGTAGCTTGCACTTCTTGGGAATGGTGTCTAGGATGTGAAAAGGAGCATTCTAAGAAGGAATGTTCCAGAAGCAGCTATGGGTCTTCTTAAGGATTGCAGAGGTTTAGACTTGCAAATCATCTGCCTCCCTCTATTGATTAGAGTCTCAAAGCCAGATTGGATCTGGCAAGAAAAACAGACCATAGCACTGTTGATGGACAGCACTGAATGCTGGGAGGGAAGGAGTTGATGGCAGCTGTCTCTGAAGACCAGCTGGACATTGTCCTTTTGGAGTCTCAGAGGACAGCACAGGACTTTTGGATGAAAAGGGTTCAGAGATCCTCAGGGCAAAGGGTAAAGGTCATAGTGCTGGTCCATCTATCTGGTCTCCTGGTGATGGTCCTTTTTATCTCTGCCTCTCCACCTCACTTTTAAGTCTGCAGAGAATAGATAGACCTGGAGTCAGCAACAAGGGAATTGGAATACACCAAATCTAAGTTGGATTTGTATTGAGATTTCTGTGGTTCTCATGGTAAATAGATACCACAAGTTAAAAACAAAAACAAGTTCCTGAATACTCTGCTTTCTCCCTGCCCCCCTTGGTTCTACCATCCCCGCAAACCCAAAAGCCATATATAGCTTGAGAGTGGTATAAGTCTGATGGCCACCTGTGATAGTTTGGGTGACATAATCACCTTACTAGTGGGGGTGACAGGAAGGTGGTGGAGTTGAGATTAGAGGTCTTTATGGTGTAATGGAGGGGAGGAATGACTGGGATATTCGGGGATCCGAGAATGCTTCTCTCCATCCACTGTGCAGACCCTGGGAATTTAACTCAAAAGCAAATGCCTTTACCAGCTGAGTCATCTGACTGGCCCTTCAATGAGATCCTGGAACGAGGTTGAGGTAGAAATACTGACCTTAGTGCTATAGAGAGCTGAGATGTTGCTGTCTTTTTTTCTTTTCCTGTGACTGTACAGGGAATCTGAAGGTGCCCGCTTGCTGCCTGGCCAGAGGTCTTACCAGTGGGGTCCTTCTTCACAAGAAGATATGGCTAACTTCCAGGTGCTGGTCAAGCTCTTGCCTGTGATGGTGACCCTTGTGCCTTACTGGATGGTATATTTCCAGGTAGGTACCTCTGCCTTCTGATCTGGGGCCTGGCACCCTAGCTCCTCATGGGCTCAACCCTGCTATAGAAGCCTACAGCATTACTTCCCTAGGGTAACGGTGTGCATATGAGTGTGTGAATGCAAGTGTGTGTGGGCATGTACATGTGGATGTGTACATGCATGTGCGTGTATACATAGACCTGTCCATGTAAGTGTATGTATGTGCATCACACATGTATGCATGTACTTTCACATGTGTGGAACAGCAACCTAATCCTGTAGCTGGAGTTTTCTTTGGGCCACCAGCTCACAAATAAGGATGCAGAGACTTACTATTAACTTTGAAAACTTGGCCTTAGCTTAGACTTGTCCCACTAACTCTTATAACTTAAAATAACCTACTTATTTTAAATTTACGTTCTGTTGCATGATTTGGTACCTCATCTCTCCATACTGTCCATGCTAAATTCTCCACCTCTCTCTGGTAACTCTGCCTTATTTCCAGAATTCTCTCTCTGCCCAGAAGTTACCTCCTGCCTAGATATTGGACATTTGGCTTTTTATTATACCAGTTGTAGTAATACATTTTCACACAGTGTACAAATATCCCACAGCATAATCCATCCCAACCCCAAGTAACAAGGCCATTGCCTTCCACACCCTCTTCATTGGAGACAGCCTAAGATAGGGTCATGGCCTGCTACTCTAGGGTGCCACAGGCTGGCCCACAGGATACAGGAACATGGGACAATGTCTATACTAGCTATCAGGATATTGACATCCTTCCACAGTGGCTAACAAGTGGCTGCTGCCTTGAGTGATCCCAGAGCACTCCTCTGCCTGGACCTCTGCCAGGAGTCTCCTAGAAGCCCTGCACTTCATGGCAGCTAGAGTGTTAATGTACAGCAATGAGTAGGGGCACCAAACCTGTTCCTTCCAGCAGCTATGTCCAAAGCCATGCTGGCAGATCAGTACCTCTATACTGATTGTGTCAACTACAGAACTCAGCTGGGCTTCAGTGTCAGATGCTAACTCCCAGTGGAGACAGACATGTCATTATCCTCTCCCATTTCATAAACACTTATCCATACCCACTCTGTGCAAGACCTGGAGACACAATGGGAAGGACATCAGAGCAGCTGTGGCTAGGCTCTGGGATAAGTCTGTGGTTACTGCTCATGGCCAGAGAACATCAGAAAACCTCATCCCCAAAGCTGCCTTCCAATGAGAAGTGGGATGGGAGTGTTTTTTCCTGACTAGGGGAAGGACCAGCTGCCCAGGAATGCTGCTGAGGAATGCCCGCTCCAAAGCCTCCTGGAGTCAGAAGTCTAGCATGACCACCTCCATCTCTCCACAGATGCAGTCCACCTACGTCCTGCAAGGTCTTCACCTCCATATCCCCAACATCTTCCGGACCAACCCTAATAGTTCTTTGGCTCTGAGATCAGAAAAGAGTAACTACAGGGTAAGAGAGTAAGTGTGTGGTCAACCCTAGCCAGGCTGGGGATATCCTGGAAGAACAGAAGGAGATGGAGCTGCCTGCACCCAGCCCCAGCCCATCAGTGATGTGCCATGCTTAGGACACAACGAAATAACCAGCAGGATGACAGAACATGTGCAGCACCCAGCTCCATCCTCAACATGATCAGCTGCCCACAAGAACTAGGTGTCCCCTCCTCCATGCTGCTTCTTATGTCCAGTTTGCACCTCCAAGGCCCACGGGCACCTATCCAATGCTGCCTTTTCTCCTATTTCCCTGGGGCCCTTTTCATGCTGTGCACATGGTGGAAAGTTGTGTCCAGAAAGAGCTTTGATCTAATTCTGTTCCCTAGTTACACAGCTAAGAAAGCTGAGTTCCATGGTGGATGGAAGTGGGACAGGAGCACTAGCCCTGCATGACTCAAGGACATTGTCCAGCTCACATCTCCTTCTGCTCTGCCAACCCTGGCCCCCTCCCACCCAGATCCCAGAAGCCTGGCTCCTGCTGGCCAATGTTGTGGTGGTCCTGATTCTGGTCCCTGTCAAGGACCACCTGATTGATCCTCTGTTGCTGCGGTGTAAGCTTCTGCCCTCTGCTCTGCAGAAGATGGCCCTGGGCATGTTCTTTGGATTCACCTCCATCATTGTGGCAGGTGCGTGATACGTCATGTTTATTCAGACCTTGGGTGCTCTGCCCTCAAGACACGTAGTATAATGGGAGAGAAAGCACGTGGGTGTAATGGTGCATCCTTATAGTCCTCAGCACTAAGGAGGGTTTAAGGATAACCTGGGCTACATGAGACTGCCTGAAAACAAAATTAAGTAGAAACTGAAGAAATTAAAGCTAAATGAACACTGTCCTGTTGGTCATGTGCTACTAGATGTGGCTATCTTCTATAAAATGTTCTGTCCTGTTTCACCCTCAGGAATTTCAGGAATTTTAGTGCTTCTTGGGTAAGGGGATAAAGTCTCAAAAGGTTAGATAAGTTGCCCAGGTTTGTACAATAAGTCAGTGGAAAGGCCAGGATTGGAATGCAAATGCCCTATATGATTGTGATTCTTTTACCAGGGCAAAAGCGTCACCCAAGCATTGAAGGGGAGAGGACAATAAATCTGAAAGCCAGGCTGGAAACACTACCATACCTAATCTTGCCCTAGAGAAACCATGTGGTAGAAAGTAGGGCAGCTTGAAAACCAGATACACTGGGACTCAGATTCAACCTGACTGCTTATTGCCTGTGTGATTCTGGGCTGATTGCTCAATCTATGTTTCACTTTCTTCATTTGCAAAGAATGTCAAAGCAGACTCTCCTACAAAACACAAAATCTAGCTGAGCTTCCTACCAGTGAAGGAGGAAAAACAGTTGGAATTCATGCTCTAAAGTGCCTGGGGGTGTCTGACTGTACTTTCTTGCTCCCCACCCCACAACCCCCCAGGAGTCCTGGAGAAAGAGCGCTTAGAGTACATTGCAGCCAATCAGACGGTGCCTCAGCTGATCGGGCAGGACTTGTACTATGCGGCACCACTGCCTATCTGGTGGCAGATCCCCCAGTACCTGCTCATCGGCATCAGTGAGATTTTCGCCAGCATCCCAGGTATTCTGGATTCCCGCCCTCTCCAGCTCTTGTACTACTGCTGAGCTCTGCTTCGGTGTGTGGACCTCCAGACTGGAGGGAACCATAGGCATAGACAGCACTCTGGCTTCTGTGTGCAGGGGAGCAGTGATTCTGAATGAGGTCTGCATCTGCTCCAGTGAGGTTTGGGGGATGGTTAGCACTGGGTTCAGGCTTGAGCCAGCCATTGCAACAGGCCCTGGGAAGTTGAAAGTAAAAGGCACTTCCCACATATTTCTCGTGCCATAGATTCTGCCTACCTTTTGCCTTTGTAGTTATTATTCCTTCTGCCTCTTTCCTCAAAAATCCCCTGGGTTGGGTGCTCCTCTCTGAAAACTGATCCTGTGATGTCAAGTTGCAAACAAAAAAACAACCAGTGCTGGACCGGGACTGTAGAGAGTGGCTGGGCTATGGGGGGTGGGGGGGGGAATGAGGAGATGAGCTTCTGGGGAAGCTGAAGTCAGCAAGTGTGGGAAGGGCCTTCAGTGCAGTGGCAGTAGCATGAGCCAGGATAATGGGGAGTGAGCACTGGAGAGGAGAGAATGGGCAGGAAAGTCGCGCTGGGTCCAGAGGCTGAGCCTGGATGGTGACGTTTCCCCTGGGGCCAACAGAACCCTTCAACCCTCCCATCAGTCATTCAGGGTATATAGGGAATGGAAGCCTCCAAGAAGTTCTCGAGAGCTAGGCATTTGTGGCACACATGCCTTTAGTCACAGCAAAAGCAAGCAGATATTTGTGAGTTGGAGGCCAGCCTGGTCTACAGAGTGAGTTCCAGGACAGCCAGGGCTACATAGAGAAACCATGTTGAAAAACATAAACAAAGTTTCCGAGACCCAGTCAGCCATGTGTGGATGATGAGATCAGGGCCCAAGGCAGATGAGACAGAAAGGGAGGCCTACATTTGGAACCTGTTAGATGCTGAATGGAAATGATGTGGTGATGGTATGGGAGGAAGGTAGCACAGAAAGTGGGGAGAAGCTGAAGAAGCTGCTGGCTAAGATATAACCCACCCCCATCATAGGGATGCCCAGGAGGAAGGATAGTTAGAGATCTGGGGTAGTTAGTGTTTAAGATGTCCAGGGGAGGTGTTCCATCAGATGTGAATGAGTCATGCCAGATAAAATGTGTCATGTCACAGGTATGCAGGCGCTCTCAGGTCATGGGGACACACCATCCAAGGGATAGAGGCTTGGAAAAGAGGATGGGAGAATGTGACTCTGCATGCTGGGACATTCGCAGTGGGGCCATCTCTGCTCCCCTTTGCTGCTCAGGTCCCTGCCCCCTCTCTCCCACAGGTCTGGAGTTTGCTTACTCAGAAGCTCCACGCTCCATGCAGGGTGCAATCATGGGCATCTTCTTCTGCCTCTCTGGGGTAGGCTCACTGCTAGGCTCTGGCCTGGTGGCCCTACTGTCCTTGCCTGGGGGCTGGATGTACTGCCCCAAGGACTTTGGTGAGTGAGAAGGGACCCTCCCCAGGAGAAGATAGGAATGGAGGGAGGTGTTCGGATGGGATGGGCAATCATGCTTTAGACTTAGTGGCCTTAAGAGGCACCTCTCTGCTTTTGGAACTCAGCCATTACTGGCTGCTGAGAAGTCACTTCTTCCCCTTCAAGTCTCCAAGTAGACGAATAGGAAATATACCAAGAAACACTTGAGTTATAATACTAGAAGGCTTTCTACAAGTGCTCTCAGACCATACCCACTGGTGTGTGGCTTTAGCTCCTGGCCCAAGGAGCTCTTCCCCACTCACATGTCAGCCCTCCTGTCCCCAGGGAACATCAACAACTGCCAGATGGACCTGTATTTCTTCCTGCTAGCTGGCATTCAGGCTGTCACAGCTGTCCTGTTTCTCTGGATTGCTCGTCGCTATGAGCGGACTCGTCAGGACCCAGCCTCCCAAAGCTCCTCCAGCAGGCTCAGGGGCTGAATTAGTCTCCGCCCACCCAGATAGACAGTGTCATAGCTGAGCCCATTCTCTTCTCATTTATTCTGTACCCAACATTAGAATGAAGTGGTTCCCATAAATAAGGGACATGCGCCCTCCCTCTTGACCATGGTCCACGACAAGGGGTGGGGTGGAGGGGACCCAGCAGGGGACTCGGAACAACAAGCACCAGAGGATGAGCATGAGGACCAGGCAAGAAGTCTAGCCAGACATCGCACTGGTCCCACTGCCTGGGCGGGTGGCCAAAGCTGCACCTGGCAGACAGGGAGTGGTCAAGAGCTGCCACGGATCCTCTCCATGTAGTTACGAAGCTCCTCTGGGTCCTTCAGTCCCATATCCTCGCATACCCAGCGGATGTCCTCCTCACCTGCCACCAGGATGGACTGTACTGCCGGGGCCCCTACAGGCTCTTCGGGCAGCTGGGCTGGGGGTGCTGGCGCAAATGTCACAAACTCTACCCTCTTCCGACGTCCCCCAGCTTCTTTGCGGGCCAGGGTGCTCGAAGAGCCAACAGTGCCCTCCGAAGCACTGGGGGCCACACTTGGGGCATCCCCTCCTGCCCCGCTTTCACAGGGGCAGCCCCCCTCCCCCTTGGGTGGACCTAGGGAGGAGCAACGGTCCAGCTGACGACTCAGTTCCTCCTGATTGGTGCCCAGCCAGACCCAGTTATGGGGCTGGGGAGAGGAAGGGTCCGTAGCACTGTCTGGAGGCTCTTTGCGCTGGTAGCGCAACACGAAGACCACACCATTGACCAGAAAAATGAAGATGGCCAGACAGAAGATACCCAGCAGAGCATACATTCCCAGCTCTAGGTCAGTGACACGCTGAGGGGCAGGCACCATCTCTTCCTCATCTCCCTCCTCTTCTTTGGCTTCATCCTCCTCCTTCCCAGCTTCTTCCTCTGCCCGCTCAAACTTGCCTCTAACATCCACATGGCCCCCCATACCACCTGCGACTTGCGGCTTTCCCTCCACAGTGGCTTCTGTGAATGCTGGACTCCGGGCAGGGCCGGATGGGAGGGCAGGTGCCGGTGTGGGTAAAGGGGGTAGCCCCAGCCAGGCAGTGCCTGAGGCCAGGGGCACACGATGGCGGCCCCGGCGACATGGTTCCGGTGGGTGCAGGGCCACATGTAGGGGCAGCCCTTCAGCACCCACTCCACTCACCACCACACCAAGTTGGGCTCCCTGCTCTTCAGCCGGCAGAACAGCACTGGGCTCCTCAGCTGAGACCGACAGTCCCAGGTCACTGCGGTCGTAGAGCTCGGCAGGGGCCAGTGTGTGGTCAGAGAAAGACAGCCACAGGGAAAGGGCCACCTCCTGCAGGGCACACAGACACAAGCAGAGAGACACGCGAAGGCACGCACGCATGCACACACAGACCACTCCCACAGTGACAGGCCACACGGAAGAAAGAGCACGGAGGAAACAGAGACACAGGCAAATGGACAAAACACAGGGAGAGAGGGGACGCGTGTCAATCACCTGTCTGCCACTCAGCCCAGGAGTCTGAATCTTCAGGAGAGCCTAATGAACCTCCCAATGCCATACTCCAGCCTGCCACTGCTTGATCACTTCCGGTCACAGAGAACTCACTACCTCATGGGATGTAGTCCTTATTTTGAAAACTCTAGAGCAAGGGGTCCAAGTACCAGGACCCACTTCCTCCCATCCTCCTCCACCATCAGCCCCCATCAATAGCTGTTGACCATGCTCCCTGACCCCCAGCCATCACCTGCTTTGGGGCGGGAAGAGCTGACTGGGCCCAACAAGTGGCTGTGACCTCCCCAGGGTGGGATGTGCCTCGGCTCAGGGCCAATGAGATGCCCATCACCGGCTGCACCCGAAGCTCCAGCATTGAGACCTTGTCGTCTGTCACAGCCAGTGCCTGCTCCCCTAGGATGGAGTCAGATAGCGGGGACCGAACCTAAGAGTAGGAAGCAAATGAAAGTTGGGTGGGGGCAGGGTCTCCTGCACAGTCTCCCAGCATCTCTGCACTGATACATTTACAGGCTCCAATCCACACCAGGGGACAGTGCTCTTCTGGTGGCCTGTCTCTACACACTTACACCCTTGTCCTTTACACCTGCCACACTTCCTGCATTTCCTCCATCCTTCCCAGCCTCCTATCCCTCCTAGACCGGTTCTCCCCAGCCCCTTCTGCAGCCTTCACACCTAACCAAGAACATTGTGGGGAGGGGAGCGGGCAGGGACTCGGGTACCCTGCGGGGAGGGGCGAGGAGGCAGAGTGCTGCTCATTAGCGCCCCCTGTGGTGACTCACCTCAATAGAGGTGACTCCAGGCTCCCGTCCCACTAGGACGCGGCCGCCTTCCAAGGAGGCTATTCGAGGATCTTGCACACGGGCGTGGGCTGCCACGAGATGAGTCACATCCAACAGCCAGTCAGGGCCGAGTAGGTGGGTGAGGCGGCGGCCACCATCCAGTGGATGGGCCACAAAGGGTACCAAGAAGCGCACACCAGCTCTCTGGTACTGCAAGCGGCAGGAGCGGGAGCGCCGCTCCGCCTCCTCCACCGGGACCTCAGGCTCCAGCTGCCTGCGGGGCGGGGAGGGGCGGGGAGGGGCGTCAGTGGGTGGATGACCCTGCCCAAACTCCAAACCCACAAGACTGCCCAGCCACCCATCTGGAGACTCTAAATTGAAGCTCAATGCCTTAGCTTGCACAAATGACAGAGCAATAGTAAACAGAGATGCCTGGCTTGTATATGCCTCCTGTTCTTCAAACTTTGTCCTGAATGCTCTCCCATCTGGGGGCCAAGTCTGTCTGCTCAGACAGGGATATCCAGACCTCAGCTGACCTGTGAAAAGTGTCTGCCTATCCAGTTGGCAGCACTTATTTCTGGATACCTCTAGAGTGGGAAGGTGTAGTGATACATTTTGTATTTAATAAAATCAGCCTGGAATATCAGAGGACAGAATCACCCACAGTCAAGCCACAAGGGTCAGAGAAAGGTAACTCAGGCCTTTGATCCCAGCATGACAATGACCAGTGGTGATCTACACCTTTAATCCCATAACTCCAGAGACAGATCTTTCTGTGTTTCTGTGAGTTCAAGGCCTAATTACCAAACAGTAGTAGCTCACACCTCTAATCCTAACTCTAGGATTATGATGCAGAGTTGAGCCCGAAGTGAAACAACTGGGCAAAGAAAACATTTAAGGCAGGCTTAGGAAGACATTGAGGTATTCTGTAGAAGTGACGAGTCAGGCTGAGGACTCTTGAAGATAGCTTTTACCCTGAGAAGTCGGCTAGGTGAGAACTGACTGTGGTCTGTTTCCTCTCGCTGATATTCCAGTTTTCCCCCAATATCTGGCTCTGAGTTTTCATTAAATACCAATTAGAATTCGTGTTTCAGGAAGGTGACAAGGAAATGGGGTGACTGTGGTAGAATGTTCTCTGTATGTTGTAAATAAAGGACTGTTTTGGCCTATGCACAGCACCATAGAAGTGGGTGGAGAATCAGAGGGCAGGCAGGTAGGAGAAGGGTGGAGTTAAGTCAGTCTCCATCCAACCTCCGAAGAAGACAGACATGTAAGAGATACAGGCCAGCCACGGGTTGAGCCACATGGTGGGAAGACTGATGGAAATGGGTTGAATTAAGATGAAGGAGCTAGCTAGTAATGTGCTTAATATATGGGCCAAACAATATGAAGTAATATAAGTGTCTGATTCATTTCTTTGGGGGACAAAAGCCGCCGTGCAAACCAGGTTCCAAACCTCCGCTGCAGCCCAGGTCACAAATCTCTGGCCCCAAACGGGCGCACGCACGGGAAACTTCCTACAACAGGTGACAACTCAGTTTCTACAGGGCGTGAGAGCTACATTACTTCGAGAGCTCCAGGCACCTCATTCTTGCCCTCAGGTTCCAGTCAGCCTCTCTACTCCCCAGTATCGTGAATTTTTATGAAGCGTGGGACATTCAGGGTTAGGGTAGAGTAGTGAGCATTCTCAGGGATGGAATGTAGAGCTGGAGAAGAACGGGCAGAAAAACAAGCAAGAAGAGTTCATATGTCACTGCTGATAAGGAATCTAAGGGTGAGGGAATGTGGAAGTTGCCAGGCTACACTACAGTAGCCAGGGTCTGGTGGTCAAAGGTAAATGACAGCTAATACTCTCAACTTGACAAAATCCAGAATCATCTAAGAGACAAAACTCTGGGCATGAAAGTGAGGTAGCTTTTTTTTTTTTTAATGTGTATTGGGGGGCTGGAGGGATGGCTCAGAGGTTAAGAACACCAGCTGCTCTTCTGGAGGTCCTGAGTTCAATTCCCAGCAACCACATGGTGGCTCACAACCATCTGTCTTGAGATCTGGTGCCCTGTTCGGGCCTGCAGGCATGCAAGCAGAACACTGTATACATAATAAATAAATACATTTAAAAAAATAAAAATAAACAAAATGTGTATTGGTACCCTGCCTGCACACATGTCTGTGCAAGGGTGTCAAGTCCCCTGGAACTGGAGTAACAGACAGCTGTGAGCTGCCATGTGAGTGCTGGGAACCGAACCAAGGTCCTCTGAAAGAGCAGTCAGTGCTTCCAACTGATGAGCCACCTCTCCCGTCCATAAGATAGCTTTTTAATGAGGGTGACTGAGGTAGGAAGAACCACTCTAACTATGGGCAGGACCATTCCATCAGCTTAGGTCCCACTACAGAATAAAAAGGAGAAAGTGAGCTGAGCACCAGCATTTATCTATCCTGACTTTGAATGCTATGTGACCTGTCCAGCTGCCTAAACTGTCACTATGACTATCCTAACCGCAATGGGCTGTATTTTGAACTGTGAGCCTAATAAACTCCATACTTATGTTTCTTTAGTCAAGCGCTTTGTTATAGCAATATGTAAGTAACTAATATAGGCTGGATGGACAGAAAGCGCTGCAGTGAGCAATGTTTCAGAGCCCATCCCAGGCCCATGGAGGTGTCCACTGTGTACCCTCAGGCCCAGAAGAAATTCAACGAGTCTTATGGGCTCCTGAAGGTCTGCACTCACCCTTCTGCTGGGCCTGGGACCCTCCAGCCTCGAATCTGCTCCAGAGTCGTGTCAGTCAGCTCAATGTGCAAGGGCAGTAGTGGAGCCCATATGGTCAGCTTCAATGAGGCCCTCAGTCGGCGCCACCAAAAGTCTACCCGCACTCCCTTGGCACCCCGACTCTCCTGACCAGCCACGAACACAGCATCACAGGCCTCAGATACCTATGGAGAAGGAGAAATGGACTGAGACACAAATGACAAAAACTGATATAGCATCACCTACTCCAACCATAAGTAGGGCTACAACTCAAATTCAATTCCCTATGACACAGAAACGTGTGTTGTGGTGGACTGGACAGTAGCCGCTTAGTTTAACATATTTTGCAGTGTTACTAAAATCCACCCCAGAGGCATTGGGCCATACTTTGGGTTTTCTAGGGGATGAGCTGGGTCATTTACATGCAACATACACAGCCTTCCTTCAGGCAGGGTCAGGGTTAAACTGACAACGTTAGCTTCTCAGTGTCAGTCTCTGACACTGGTGCCAGAGGCATCCAACAACCAGCTACAGCTATGTGAATGAAGGCAAGACAGGCCCCTACCCAGGGTCCCCAAGGTGCCGTCACTGGGATCTGGGTCAGTGCTTCCTCATTAAGACCTCAAGACGGAGAAAGTTGTCTACTCTCTTAACCTCATAGGTCATTACAACCATGATTATTATGATAATATTTACTGAATTATATCAGTAGTAACTGCTGATGCTTTGGTTCTTGCTATCTGCTGGGTACTGTCTTGGGTACTTTTAACTCTTACAACAACCATTAGGTTGTTACAGATGTTACAGATGTTACAGATGAAGGACCAGAGGCTCAGAGAGGTTAAGAAACTTGCACATGACCACACAGCTAGTTTATATAGACTGTGATGATTAATATTGACAAGTCTATAGGCATGTGTGTGAGGGAGTTTCAAGCCTGAGTGAGAAGACTCATCCTAACTGTGGGCATTGCCATCCATGAGCTGGGTCTCCACCCCATCCCCTCACCTCCCACTCCCCACCCCTGAATAAAAAGGAGAAATCCCTTTTTCTCAGCACCGGTATTCCTCCCCTGCTTTCTGACTACAGTGTGACCTGACCAGCTGCCTTGAGCTCCTCCGCTCCTCCTTCCTGCCATAATGGACTGTCTTGTCCCCCTGAACTAAGAGCCAGAACAAAGTCTTCCTTAAGTCGCTTTCATGGGGCATTTTGTCACAGCATTGAGAAAAGTAACCAACACAGGTCTCTATAAAAACTTCCCGACTCTGAAGGATGTGCCTTCTTCCAGCTCAGTTCCCTGGCCAGCGCCAAAACAAACAATGGACAACGAATGTGGAAATAAAATAAAATGTTGGGACCAAAAAAGAAAAAACGTTGATGTTACAGCCCTGCCCATGAAGTTTGTAGCTGAGAAGCTATTCTCTTGGAGATGGACTACAGAAAAGAACAAAGCTATTTGTCTGGCTGTGCATGCTCACACAGGTGAGAGCCGCCACTCACCTGCAGGATCTGTGTGTTGGCTGACTCACAACCAATGTGCTCTGTCACCTCCTCCAAGACTCCCCCACTGTCCACAGTGACAAGACGCACGGGGATGCGCTGGGGCACTCCTGTCAATGGAGCTGTGTTCACCAGCTCCTCGGCCTGAGGGTGCAAGGGTCATTTAGTTCCAGGGTTCTTACCTTCTGGGGTTCCTGGGACCAGCGTTCCAGTGTGGCTGAGTACAGATGTTAGCCTCTTACCTTGGCCAGTGGGATGAGGGCTCGGATGTTCCGCTCAGACACTAGGATCTCCCATACCATTTTGTCTTTCTCTGCTTCAGGGGCCTGACCTGGGTACTCCAGCTGCCAGGTGACAGGGCGAGTGACTGCCACTCCCCCACCAGTGCTATTCTCCACTGCAAAGTCCACCCACAGGAACTCGGACAGTTCAAGGGGACTGCTGGCAGAAGAGAGAAGAGCTGAGTGTCTGCCAGCTGCCAGGTACCATCTGTGTTCATAAGCAGCTTCTACAGTTATCCCCATTTGACTGACAAGAAGACCAAGGCACAGAGGTGATGTAGCTTCCCCCAGATCATAGTGTAAAGTAACAGAGCCTAAGCCAAGGCCCCTCTTAAAATCTGTAAGCCACTGATTTATGTCTCCGAATGCTCACTGAGGTGGTGAGCATCCATTGTACCCCCAAACCTGCTCCCTTGCATTCTAGAGCTAGAACTCTGTTTGGTGTCTACCTGGAATCTGGGCCTGCAGTCCCAGTACGGTGACAAGTGATCAGGCTGGTGTGGTGCTTTGAGCCTTTGAATCGGTCTAGCTTAGCTGTCCAGAAGGTGGGCTGGGCTGGGCGAGCATCTATCACCTGCAGCCCTTTCTTCACCTTGATCCTGAAAAGGCCAAGATGGAGACTGAGCTTCAGATTGAGGTGGAAAGGCAGATAAGGAGCTAGAGATGTCAGCTCCCTGTCTGGCTTTCCTCCGACTGGAATCTCTTCCTATTCCACCTCAAGACAGGTTATGTCACACTCCTTCCTCTACCCACCCAAAGGCCTCTACAACTCTCTACAGCCCACAAGCTGAAGCCCAGGTCTGGTGCAGCCTCAGTAGGGGCAGTGATATCCCTCCATACACCCTGGGCTTGGCCTCCACCAAGAGTTGTCCCTTCTCAGCCCAGCTCACATTCACTACCCCAGGCCTTTGCTCAGACTGCACCTACAGCCTAGTCTGCCTTTCTTCCCAAACACTATTTCTTGTAGGCGGTAGTCAATGGCTGTTCCCTTATTCTGCCCACTGGTCCAAGTCCTCAGAGTACCTAATACCTTCAGCCGAGCACTCCCGCCCCCATGCCATTTAATCTAGTTTATGCCTTTGAGTCCTTGATATAGATGGGCACTGGGCCTTGAACCTCTGTGCAACTCCAGTGTGGATTCATAGGACTGGTACTATAAGATCTATAGAGTCAGCAGATGTTGAGCCTGAGTGAACATGAGGGGTAGAACTTCCATATGCCCACTGATGGTAGAGGAAAGCTTTACACTGCAGATCCTTGTCAGTTTCATTGGGTGGTGGGTGTGGATGATGCTTTGGTATAACTTCCTACAGAATATTAGATATAGAATAGGGACCTTTGATGTGCAGGAGGGAACTTTATCCAAAGGGTCCTCAAGCTCAAGCCCAGATAAACAGACACCCTTCCTGTCAGCATTTGAGCATACCCCAGCACTGGACACTATACCTCTCAGGCTCCAAGCCTCTCCTACTTCCTCTGAAACAGAACATAAGTCCCAGGGAGGCTTCCCACTTCTGGGCTGTGCTCATCACAGTACCTTGTGACTCTGCTAGGAACATTTATGCAGAACTCATGGTTTGTGGAGGCCAAGAGCTCAGTGAGGACCATGGGAAAAATCGATACTTGCTATCATCCCACTTAAGCCCCTCTTCCACCCATGAGGTCCTAGCGCTCACCGGAGGGTAAGAACATTGGCCGTGAAGTTGTGTCGAAGCAAAAGGGTAGCAGTGAAGAGCTGGCCGGGCCGCATTGGCACATCAGGTGCCCGCAATGTGACTGCTTCATCCAGAGGTACCTCCTGGTACTGTGGGGGGTCTGCAGGGTGCAGCTCCACAACACCCACTGGGAGAGCCTGCTCCCCAGGTTCTTCCTCTGTGCCAGAGCCACAGCCTCCAGCCCCCTCACCCTCGGGCTCCAGTGTGTAGGCCAGTTCAGCCCTTGTGGTGGCTCTTCGGGAAAACCAGTGAGAGGGGAACTCCAATTCCACCACACAAGCACCCATCGATGGCTGCAAACACAAGGGAAACTAAGGTTGTGGATGGCCCCGGGAGGGGTGGAAAGGAGTCTTATTCCCATTGGCAGAAAAACCTAAGCTGGAGAAGCCTATGAAAGGCAGAAGCAAGGATGTTTCCCATCTGCCACGATAAACTAATTTACCCACCAGGTCTAGGGCTCAGAATACTCTGAGGTCATTCTTCTGGAATAGACTTATAGCAAAATGGGACAATCTTGACCACATCTCAGAATCTGCCTACAGCTCAGACTATCAAAGCAAAAAAATCTAGCTCTCTTTCTGGAAGATGGGGTAGGGGG
Organism: Sigmodon hispidus; assembly: GCA_004025045.1. Taxonomy (NCBI): domain Eukaryota; kingdom Metazoa; phylum Chordata; class Mammalia; order Rodentia; family Cricetidae; genus Sigmodon; species Sigmodon hispidus. The sequence goes on along the minus strand of PVIH01020872.1, from coordinate 3,725 downwards.
TCTTTGGTCCACAACAGAAGAAATAAAATCCACAGAAGTTCAAATTTCTACACACAAAGGTTGTTGGCGCTGTTACAAGAACTCCTGAATTTGTCTCATTTGTTTCTTTTCCAACTCCCAATAAGTGGGAACTGTCTTTAGTCTGTTCTACCAATGAGCAAAAAACTGAGCCCCGGAGATATTATGAGCCCAAAGTCATGTACCGTGGACTGAAATCCTTAAAATGGAGTCAGGTGGCTCACGGCCCTAGACTTCCTTTCTCCGCCTCCCTGGCACCATACCTGCATGGCACGGCAGGGGTAACAACTCACCCACCTGGAAACGGCAGGCTTGGTGGGCAGTGCCTGCAGAGTGCGTGGCGTGCAGTCGGGCACAGGGCAGACTGCCAGGTCCTGGTGGCCAGTCCTGTCCTTTGAGGTGGAAGAGGACACGGGCATAAGGTTCTGCTGGTGTCACAGTTGCTTCCACAGAAACAGCCCGCACATCCCAAGGAACAGGCCGCCGGTGGGGCTCAGTGACCCTAGGAGGGACCACCTGGAAGAAAGAGGATGCTCAGCTGCAGAGTAGAGTGGAGAGGCAGATAACAGGGCAGCCAAGCATGGGGAGGTGTCGTGTCAGGCTTCTAATCTCAGCACAGCAGGAGATTAGAGGCCTCAGTCTTCCTGCGTAAAGAATGGGGAGAACTGTCTATGGCCATACCACCATGATGCACCCAATCTTGCCTGATTTAGGAAGTTAAGCAGGATTGGGCCTGGTTAATGCTTAAATTGAAGAATGAGAAGAGCCCCCAAACCCAAAACAGAACTCATGAGTCTCATTTGCCTGGGAGTTCCTGGACCTTATTCTTACCTGCTGAGTGGCAAAAGGTGGGTAGGAGGCCCGGAGCAGTGGCTGTGCCCTGGGCCAGGGCTGCAGGAGCAGAAAAGTCTCAGAGCGGGAGCCCAGAGAAGAGTTAGCAGGTGGGTAGTGGCCCACCTGCTGCACACGAAAATGCTCAGGGGCATCCAGGAGTTCCAGGGCTGCTGGCAGGTAGATGGGGTCCACGGTGTCTTGGTTACTGCCCGCTGAAGAGGAAGAAAGAGTAGATACGGGATGGCTCCATCCTTACTGTGGGGCTGGGCAGGAGAGGGCGAACTGAACCCCAAAGGCACCATCTCCAGATGGAGAGGAATAATCCCATTCTTCATATGAGGTGACTGAGGCACAAGGAGCCTCACAGAGGCAGACAGGGATTGGAAGTAAACTTCCCAGCCAGTCCTTCTACCTTCCTCTTTCTCCAACAGAGCCTTTTCACTATCTCCCCTACATGTGCCTACCTGCCTCAGATACCAGGGTATTTGGAAGACAGGACTCCTGCACTAGGGTGTATTCAGTAAAAGGTAGTTCTGAATTGAACTTTGTAGAAACGAAGACTCTTTTGTTGTGTCTGGGTCCTTTAGTGAACTTGGTTGGACACCCTCCCCAAGTCCAAATATTGCCATAGCACACCCACACTTGTTCCCCTCTTCTCTACCCCAGCTGGGGTTGGGGTTCTGAATGAGACTTGGGGAGGGTACCAAAGAGGTCCATGAGGCTGCTGGCACTTACTAACAGTGTGGACCATCCGCCTGAGGAGATGGGCTATTCAATCATAAAGACCACAGAGGCCCACTAAGGCTAAACTGATTTGTACTTCAACCCCTAAAAAATAACAATTTTTAAAGCACTTAATCCCACACAGATTCAGTTTTACATGTATTAACTATTTCACTTCTCACACAGTTCTGTGGATTAAGTTCTGTTACTACAAATTTTATTTCATGGATTTAGAAAATGGTTTGTGAGTGTTCTCCGACCTGGTTGGACCTGAAAAACCAGCAAGAGATTCACCACTAAGCTACCCAGCCAATGCAACACCATTATGTCATATGGGCTTCACTCATAAACAGTGCCTCCATCCTCCTTCAGGGCCAAGGGTAAATGCTGCCTCCTCAAGGAAGCCTTCTGGGGTCTTCTAACCCCTTGCTAGACTCCTTGTTCTGGCTCTGCTTGCTGCTGCTTTTCTGAGATAGAGAACAATCCTCCAGTGCCTCCAGAGTACCCAGAACCACAAGTACAGACAATATCCCTGACTCTGCTGCCTCTCCTAAATCAGCCTTCTGTCAACCCCAGGCTCTGTCTTACTCATTCTGGAATTCCCTCAACTCCCCCTGGAGAGGTTTCTGGGAAGCCCAGGGAGCTGAGTTCATGTCCTAGCTATACTCCATGAAAGCCGGGACAGTCATCAATACCTTGGAACCTAGGTTTCCTTAGTCTTAGACGGGGTGGGAGTATTCCGTGACCCTGTGGGTAGGGGAAGGCTTTGTAAACTGCGGTAGAATCCTATGGGAAGTGAGATTGTTGGTGGGCAGAATGGTTGTGACAAAGTTCCCCCGCTTCTTTTACTGTGGAGGGGTTATTAGGGCTCCCACTGGGTCTGCAGGGTGAGGAGCAGGTGCCTGAAACAAGTTCCTGAAACAGCTCCCTCTCAGCCACACAGCTGAGCTAGGATGGGGGGGGGGCTCTTCCCTATAGCCACCATCATCAACCCCATATCCCTAAGGATAACAAGTGAGTGACTGCTGTTCCCTGGGGTGGCTTCAGTCCACCTTCTAATTCACTGCTTTCATAATTACAAGATGCTCAGTAGCCCAACTCCCACGGACTCCTTCCTATGATATCCCATCACTGGGAGTCCAGCTCTCTTGGGGGTAGGAGGACAGAGAATGTTTCCCCATCTCTCAGTCTCCCATAGCATCTTCCACCTTTCAGTCCAGCTCATGTCAGCACGAGGTAGCTGCTGCCCTTCGGAAAGGCAAGGCTGGGGTTCTGCCTGAAGACTCCAAGGTCAGAGATCACCTTGGGACGGGGAAAGAATGATGCATATCTCTTGGGTCCCAGGCAAAGGGCTGTTTCGCATTCCTATGACTGGCGGGCGGCAGAAGGGGCTAGAGCAGCAGGTTAGGAAGAGGTAGTGTACAGGGAAGCAGGGCGACGGGAGAGACACTGGGGCGGGAGAGAAAGCTCACAGAGGAGCTGGGACCGGGCAGGTGGGGATGAGTGAAAAGACTTCAGGCTCAGGTGAGAGCATCCAGGTAGTGCACGGGGAAGAAGGCAAATGAGCAGCTAGCTGGGAACCAGTTCCCAAGGTTGGACCTCTCCAGGACATCGCTCTGGGTTTAGTTCCAGGGCCCAAAGGCTGGGGGGCACCACTGGCGCGTGGCCTCGGCCAAGCTGGGTCGTCCCTCCCTTCCCCTCCCCTCCTGCTGACCTCTCACGACTTCCAGGGCTAGGGCCACCAGGAGGCAGAGCCAGGCACCGTAGGGCCCACGAGGGGCTGCAGTTGCGCATCCAGCCATCGAGGCACACATCCTTTCCACCGAAGAGGGGTTCCAAGCGCGCAGCTCAGGTGGCTGCTATCCTGTCCCGCATCTCCCGCGCCAGCTCCGCGCCGGCCCCTCTGGCCAGCTAGTTCCCTGTGCTGCCCGCCCGCAGCAGCAGTTCCCAGACAATGGAGCGGGAGCAGTAGGGAGGGAGGGAACGCAGGCACATGGGCTGTCCCCTCCACCCCGCCGGGTCCTAGTGCCCTGCAGCTTCCAAACCCAGAGCGGTCCCGCTCCTAAGGTCGTGAATGTGAATAAGTGAGCAGATTGATGGCTTCTGCCAGGAGGGACAAGGTGAGTTCTGGGATTTGTCTTAGAAGCTGA
>PVIH01020871.1:0-31214 GCA_004025045.1 Sigmodon hispidus | reverse complement strand
CCCTCCCCTCCCCCTCTCTCCCTTTCTCTGTCCTCATTCTGTTTCTTATTCCTTTGGCCAGTCTGCTTTCCAGCTTCATTTTTATATTTGTAAGAATCATTTATATAATACACCGTGTTTCCTGAGTGACATTTCCTAGGCCTCCCTCTCTCTCCTCCACCCTCCGGGCAGTTGAACCTCCTAGGGCTTCGGCTTCAGGAATGCAGGCCTCCCTATGGCCTTGCTGGGAGCTCAGTGTTTGACTGAGAAAATCACCTCACATGGAGAAAAGGAGTTAACTGTGGTTTCACCAGAGGCTGCCCAAATTGATTTGGGCCTGTGGAAAAGAACATGGCAGGATCAGGAGGCCAGGCCCAAGGAGCTGCCCACTACAAAGTGGCTGATATGTAGGAAAAGAGACTTGGCAGGGGCGGTCCCCACACTCCCGTTCAAGGGTGTGTCCTCACCAACCTAACTCCCTTCTAGCAAGTTCCTGGATCCAACTTCTTTCCTCAACTCCTGAAGGTTTTGTAGACTAGGGGCCAAACTTTTAACACCTACACCTTTGGGGGGACACTCTGGATTTCCAGCTTTGGCTGGAACGTTGAAACACAATTTTTTTTTTTTCTTTCCACTTTCTCCTGCCCTTAGAAAAAGCTAGAAAGGGCATTCCCACCACTAGGCCTGAAGCTGTTCTCAAATTCTTAGGGCATGGCTCTTCCTGACCTCCTTTCTGCCTGTGTTTCCTCACTGAACAGACTGGCTGGACAGTAGGTGGAGCCCAGGGCGGCCTCAAAGCAGTGATTCTGCTTGGTGCCTAATAATTTCTTGTGCTCTGACCCAGTTTTTACCAGCCATCCCAGTCGGGCCAGGTTTACACAGCTGGTGAGGAGATCTGGAAAGTGGCCCCATTATGGGTCTCGTGCACATGTGACTAAGCACTCCCTTGTGGGTATTTTTATTTTTAGGTCCTGCTCCATGGGTGGGTGTAAGCTCAGAAGCTTTGTATACTCAGGAGCCCTGGGGCACTCGTGGTGAGGTGGTCCAGCTGGGGGAATGGGCTGCAGACCTCCTTGAGACTCCAGAGACCCCAGACATTAGACTAAGTTAGGAACAGAAAAGCTGATAAGGTTTGACTAGGCAGCTAGCTTCCAGAAGACCCCCTCCTAAACAGAATGTAATGGGTTCCTGTTTCCCTGAGACTCCTCCAGTAGGAAGAACCTTCACACACACACACACACACACACACACACACACACACACACAGCCCAAGGCCACTTTTAGAGCCCCAGAGTTCACTGCTGTGTTGTGACAGCTCTATGAGGTGCTGGGTTTCCTGTAGCTGTTCCATATCCCGGGGGCGTGGGTACAGTGACTAAACTAAGTGTGATATCATTTATATCTCCCTGGCAACAGGAGAGTGGGGCATCTGGAGGATGTTGTCTACCTCAGTTCTCCTTGGTTCATGCAGGAAGTGAAACAGGCGTCTAGAACCCTCTTCCCGGAGTCTAGTCTCTTGGCTCCAGCATGTGATGTGCCAAGCCTCTCCAATTAGAAATCATGGGAGGAAAAGAATACATGCGTATTTCAGAACTTGCCGGAAGTTGTTAAGGCCTCTTTGGGCAGAAGGACATCCGTTTTATGATCTCTGTCCAGATTCTCTTGCCCAGTAGACATGACTAAAGGGCTGTTATGATCGAATCATTAGGAAAGCTCTAAGACTTTGAGAACCCAGGGGAACCTAAGACATGGTCCTTGCTTCCATCACTGTCTAGTTGGCAGAAAAACATGTCAACACCCACATCACAATCTAGGGACCATAGTTCAGATGGTACCAATGACAGGTCTTTTGGGAACTCCAGTCTGCCTTGTGATGGAGAGTTAGGGACAACAAAGCATGTTTCTTAACAGAACCCCATTTTCTACCATCCAGTTTTCCAGCTGGTGACATGGTGACCTTGACCACCAGCATAGTCTATCCCTTGTCCACGTCAGTGGACATGCTGCCCAGGCACAACAAACTGAGACTTCTACTCCATTTTGACTGAGAGATTTCCTCTTCCTCTTCTTCTTCCCTCCTTCACCTGCCCTCTGCTTGCTCTTTCTCTTTCAGAGAAATGTAGTCAGAGAGATTCTAGAAGCCATCTTGACCAGGTCAGACCAATCCTGAAATCTGTTGTACCTCTGAATTTCCAAGCCTGACCTGAGTTGTATATTTTTTTTGTTCATCCCACGGGGTTTCTGTCTTTAATGCTCTCCTTGTTTTATTGTGGTTATTTCTAACACTCAGCCTTAGCCCAAGCAGCACTTTCTCCCTGAGTTACTTTACAGTTCATAGATTTAAAAGATTTTTTGGGGACTGGGAGTGGGGAGCAGGGTCTCATGTAGCCCAGGCTGGCCTTGAATTTGCTAAGTAACTGAGAATGACCTTGAACTTCTGATCTTGCTTTCTCCCTCAGGACTGAAATTGCACCATGCCCAGTTTATGCTGGAGGTCCATCCCAGGACTTCTGGCTTACTAGGCAAGTGCTCTATTGCATCCTCGCAGGGGCTTGGTGTATCTCACGATGGTATGTATACCCTGAGAAAGACCCAAGTGTTAGGACCTGTGTTAGAATCCCCAGACCCCACCTGGGAGCTAGGTATGTAATGCAACAGGCTGTAACCCCAACACTCCTCCAGGGAGGTGAAGGCAGAGAAGCTGAAAGAGAATAGAAACCCCTACACAGGTTGGAGGGTGACCACCAGCACCGAGGTGCTGACTTCACACAGGCACACTGACATGCAACATTCCCATACATGAGCACACACGCACACGCACACACACACACAGAGCTCCGGTGGTCCAGTGAACACCCCAGGTAGAGGACCTCAAAACCCAGTGAACAAGAAACCACAGCTGCTGTCTTAGAATGACATAGCAGTCACATGGGCAGGCTCCTGATTATTCAGAACAGCCAAATGGCAACTGCAGATACACCTGTGAAACTGGCCATGCTGGGCCCTCGGCAGAAGTTTAAATGTAGAAAATGGCAGGTTTGAGTCCTGAGATCCTGGCATCATTTGTAAATGGCTTTGCGCCTTATTTACTTCCTTGTTGCTGACAAAATACCCAGCAAAAGCGACTTATATAGAAAGGGTTGTTTCAGCGCACAGTTGGATGTCACCATTCCATCATGGGGTCAACAGCCCATGGCTCAACAGAAGGAATGATGGGTACTTGTTACATTGTATCCAGGCTGAGAGAGCAATACTATCAATACTTATACTATCTCAGCTCACTTTTTTTTTTTTTTTTTAATCTCAGCTTTCTTTTCTCTTTTTCTTTTGTTTTTCAAGGCAGGGTTTCTCTGTGTAACAGCTTTGACTGTTCTGGAACTCACTTTGCAGACCAGGCTGGCCTCAAATTCTGCCTGCTGCTGCCTCCCAGAGTGCTGGGATTACAGGCATGGGCCACCACACCCTGCTCTCTTTGTATTTTTTCTTTTTTTGACCAAATCTGGAACCCCAGCTTTGGTGGCACCACCATGTTCAAGGAAGTCTTTCTATCTCAGTTGAGCCTTTCTGGAAAAGTCTTTATAGAGATGCCCAGAGGTGTGTTCCACGAAATCTAACCATTGTAATGCAACTGACTTAGTATAGTGCTGGCTTGCTGGGGTCTCTCTCCACACTGTCGCCCCAAGGCTCAGCTGCCCTGGCACTACCCAGAGGAGAAGGCTTGGGGAAGTAGGCTGGTTCCTGGCACCTCTCTCCACCCAGCATCCTCACTGTACCTTCTCCTCAAGAGCAGACTGAGGAGATACACAGCTGGAGCAGTCAATAGGCCCCAAGGCTCCACCTTGTCAACACGATGGCCTGACCATGAGACCACACTCTTTGGAATGTTGGCAGGGAAGAATACCAGAGTGCTGAGAGGAACTGGGGGAGACACATGCGGGAGTGAGACTGGGGTTGGTGAGAAAGGGCTATTGCTCCCCAATATTCCCCCAGGCAGAGCCAGGAAGGGCTGGAGAAGAAGGTGGGGAGGGCCCCGTGTGTGGTCCCCAGCTTCTCCAGGCATCCTTTTGCTGCAGGGATAGAACTTTCACTGGAGAGATCCAAGCCCTGGATTCCCGGATCTATTTTGTCCACTGATTCTAAGCGTGTGTCCCCGTAGTCACTCTGGGCAAAGATGCCATTTTAATGGGGTGGGGGCAGGAAGGGTAAGGAAGAGGAGAGAGGCTGAGAACAGTGTGTTGGCAGCAGGAACACAGAGGTGTGCATATGAACAGTTACTGTGTGTGCACACGCCTGCATGCATGTGTGTGTGTATCTGAGTCTATGGGTATGTGGTGTGTGTGTGTAGGGGCTGCAGGCCACTCAGAGGCCAGAGAATGACGTCAGGAGTCCTGCCCCGTTATTATTAATCTTTCTTCTTTAGAGGCAGGGATCTGAACCTGGATCTAGGCTGGCCGCCAGCAAATTCTAGTGACCTTCCAGTCCCTGCCCCAACAATATGGAGGTTACAAACATCACGCCTGCTTTTTACAAGGGCCCTGGGGATCTTTTTTTTTTTTTAAACTTTATTTATTTATTTGCCTTGGTGTTTGCCTGGAAATGGAACTACAGACAGTTGTGAGCTGCCATGTGGGTGCTGGGAATCGAACCTGGGTCCTCTGGAAGAGCAGACAGTGCTCTTAACCGCTGAGCCATCTCTCCAGCCCAGCCCTGGGGGATCTTAACTCAGGTCCTCACACTTATAAGTCCTCTGTCTCTCTGTATACTGACTTGGTGCTGGACACATCTATACATTGGCCTATGAATCTCCCTTGGTGAACATGAGCAGGGCTAGCAAGGGTGGCTGAATCTGTGTCTCAGCCCTCTTCATGGGGACTTTCTGGAGACTGTCTCTAGCTGATTCTTAGCTCTCAGTACTTAGTCACATTGAAGAAGAGCAAGCAGGCCTGGTTCCAGGAGGCTCATGGCCAATGTATGACCTTGGAGTGCTTGCTTTTTTTAAATGTAAAAATATACAATTTGAATTTTCATCATGGAAACAATTGTTGCTGGGGCTTCCAGGCGGGGCCGTCTTGGCTGGTTCCTAGTTTTAACAGCCTCTCAAGAGGCGGAATACAATTACTCCAGAAAACAATGGCCTCTCGTTATATTTACCACTCACATGTCCTTCCTAACCAGTCTGAGCCCTCACCTTCCTGTCTCTGGGTCTGGGGCTCTCTGGGTCATCCAGCTGCCAGGCCCTTACCAAGACTCACTGCATCTGGTTGTTGGGAGCATCATGAACCCCAGGAAGCCAGACAAACCCCTTCTCAGCTAGGGACAACCCCCCTTCTCCACCTTCCTTGGATCTGCTGAACATCTGCAGGCCCTTGGGAGTAGAGGATTTTTGAATGACAGATAGAAAGTCAGAATCACTTGTCCTTCAATATCAAATATTTAGCCAGGATTTAATTCTTCATGCAAAAACAAACAGGCACATTTGTCTCACCAATCTGCAAATTTTCTTTCATCTTTAATAAAACATTGAAAAGTTGTTTTAAATATTAATTTATTATCAGCAGATGTTTGAATGATTTGTATTATAGATTATATGCCTATATGTTTTATTTGTATTATATACTAGATGCCCGGGTTCCGGTAAAATTCTTAGATGTAAAGGGATCATGGGAAGAAGTTTCAGATGCCCTGTGGGGATGGAGGTCAGTGGAACTGGAAGTGACAGGCTGTAGAGAGGAGAGCTAGTGGGCTGTAGCTGTCTCAGTGAGAGCAGAGATGGATTGATCTTATCCATCAGGTTAGACTAGAATCGATAGATGGGCTCTCCCAGCCTGGTGCTCCCCTGAAGTTCACCATCCGGAGTCTCCTGTGCTTTGTACGCCAGGGCACAAAACAGGTGAAGGGGAGAAAAAAGCCCTGGAAGAGAAGGACCAGGTTCACAGGAGGGAAAGCGACCCACAGAGGAAATAGAAATACCAGCAACTCAGCCTAGAGCTCTGGATCCAGCTGAAAAAGCCTTGTAGCTTTGGGTGCCAGCGGACTCCTGGGTCCCTCAGTTCTCATGGAATTCTAAAGGAAACGTTGAACACATCTAGGTGGCACACACCTGTGATCCTAGCGCCTGGGAAGCTGGGTGAGGGTGGGGGCCTGAGTCAAGGGAAGCCTGGGTAGTGATTTCCAGATCAACCTGGCCTACAGAAGGAGGCCCTGTTTTAAAAAATCAAAGAGCTCAGTGAATGTGCCCTGGGATGGCTCCAAGCAAAAACACCAGGCACATAATCCAAACCCTTTAAAGAGCCCAGTCTTGGCCAGTGCCATGATCCCTGGTTACTCATGATTCCATGAAGGAGCAGAACCTCTGCAGCCATGTGACAGTGTTTGGGCAGCAAGAATCCCCCTTGGGGCTCCACTGGTGCTGACCTCCTGTGACATCCTTGAAGCTCCCCACCGCTTTGACAATACTGCTTGGGCCTTTTGGGTACCCTTGGATCATGGGGCTTTGCAGACATAACCCAGAAGAGCAAAGTACTTTTTTTTTTTTTTTTTTTTTTTTTTTAGGGAGGGGTCTTCTTTTTAACCAGAAGGATGATGGGAGGGTTAGAAATTTCGAGGAGCCCAAATCATGTGACCCATTGTGCCCCCAGAACATGCCATCATGGAGGAAGTTTTATAGGGGCTTTGACATGCCCAGCCTGCCACAGGAGCTCTACAGTGGGACCTGGGAGCATTAGGCAAGGAGGTCAGGGGCCCTCCTGCAGCTGTAGGATAGGCAAGGAGGTCAGGGTGAGCAGGCTTGGGTGGTAGCCTACACTTGGGTTCTGATGGTCCTCTCTCAGCAGCCCCCATTGCATAGACCTCAGGTGACACTTCAGGGTCACTGTTCTCAGACTGCTCTGTGTCTGGTACCTACACCGATTCTCTTCCACGTACATTTCTAGATTCCACAGGGGGTATCCTGCCTGGCTTTCTTTGTTATTCTGTGAGCCTGCAGCTGATGGCAGATGACTTCATGAGCTGCACCACAGGCTGTGTGTGTGGGGGGAGGAGGTCACGGGGAGCTGGAGATCATGGGAGCCTGGAGAACAGGGTTCAAACTCAGCCACTACTCTTCTCATAAGGTGTGGAAAGACATGAGAGGATTCCACCAGCATGTTAAGAGAAGATGCCTGATGTCAAACAGAGGATTGCTGGGGCTGGGCACATGGTTAAGTCAGGTAGACTGTTTGCTTTGGATGCACAAAACCCTGGTTATGATGGTGCGTGCTTGAAACCCCAGAACTCAGAAAGTGGAGGTGGGAGATAAGTTCAAAGTCATCCTCTGCTACATATTGAGTTTGAGGTTAGCCTGGACTACATGAGATCCTTTCTCAAAAACAAAACAAAGGTCCACTATTTTCCCAGTCACAATGGAACATTTCAGGCTGGTCTTCATGGTTTCAATGTATATACCGAAGGCCCAGAGTAATATAAGTAATGTGATTTCTTATCTGCTCTCTGTACTTTGGGCACCTTGCAGCAACAGTCCAACTCATTTTACTCACCCACTTAAGGGAGCCCCAGAAAGGATAGGTAAATTTCCCAGGGTCACAGCTAGAAAATATTGACTCATTCCTTTTAAAGTTGATTCTACCGAGGAGAGAAGCCATTGGGATGTCCCCACCCCAGAGCAGTTAGTTGTAATCCTGTCCACTAGGATATTAACCCTAACCAGACCTTGAAGGGTGGGTGGGCAGATAGCAGCAAGGGATCACCAGAGGCAATAGGTCGTGATGGATTGTGGGGAAGGCGTGGGGGAGGAGGGCCGAAATGGTAATTCAGAGTGGTGGTTGGTACCGTTGTTCAGTTTGGACAGAAGGGCTGATGGGAAGCTATGGTGAGCTCTCAAGTGAGGGGCTGGATATTAGTTCAAGCATCAGGGATGCAAGGAAAAGAAAGAGACTAGAGAAAGAGAGACCAAGGTGAGGTTAAACCAGAAAAAAAAAAAAAAAAAAACCTAGAAAGTAACAGAGGACAGAGATGAGGCCCAGGCAGCAGACACTCTGATAAGTGGTAATTGCTACCATTCGTACAGTTTTTCACCGAGCTGCTGTGAACACATTGTCCCATTCCATTTAATTCTATGAAGTAATCATGACCGATCCTGATTGCTGAGCCCTGTTCGGTGCCAGATACTTTGTGCACATCTCTCACAGTCCTGTCAACAGCCATAGAGAGTAGGTTTTAGAATTCTTTCCTCTCTGTCATCATGCTGGAGACCCAGAGAGGTGAAGAAACTTACCTGAAATTGCAGAGCAGGTCTATCTGGTCCACAATATAGGTTTGACACATCATTCTGTACTTTTCAGATCTGAGGCTCAGGGAGACCTTGAGATACTGCAGGAGCCTGGCAAGGATCTTTGATTGCTCCATTCCATTCTGGCACCATATGGGCCCCTTGTCTTGCCAAAAAACTACTGCGCACATGAGCCTGGGGGGTTGGATGCTATGGATGCTCTCCCTCTACCTGGGCCTCAAAGCCCATTCCTGCTGGTCCCTGTTTTCCTGTGAACCCCTCCTGGAGGCAACTGGTCCAGATGCCTGAAGTGGTCTGGAAAGTAGGCAGGCTGTGCTCTGTCTCAGACACCACTTTTAACTCATTTGAGCCCTGTCACCTGAGAGTCTGAGACTGAAACTGGTGTTTTCTGGGTGGCTTTGCATGGGAGGAGTGTCTCCTGAGGAACATGAACTTGCAAGAATGAAGGGATGAGGCAGTGTGTGCATGCCTAAGAGAGACAGAGATAGACAGATGACTAGGGCAGAGGCTGGGGACCTCACCTGCAGAGAATGAGGCTCCTACCTTAGGACAGGAATGGTGTGGCCTACAAGGGACAAGGGCAAAGCCTTTTCACCAGAGCGACAGCTGTATCCAAAGCACCAAGTAAGTAGGACACACTTTCTCAGGTCTTCTGCTCTACAACAAGGAAAGAATTCTGTCAGGAGCAATGGGAAACCTTCCTGAGACCCCCACAAAACCAGATGGTGACCTTGGCTTCCCACTCTGGTCCCCTATTGCCAAGTGCTGCTTCCCTGGCAAAGTCAGAGACACAGAGGTTTCCTGTAGTCACAGAAAGTCAAGCCTCACTCCAAAAAGTGGCCAGGACCCTGAGGTTGGCTATGGAAAGGGAGAGGCTCTCTTGAGACTGACAGAGACCCCTCCTCTGACTGGAGACTGACAGTTTCGGAGAGCAGAACAGATAAGCTCTTGCTGGATGTGGGAGGAGGTGTTGTGTTGCCCTGTGTCTCAGGAGCAGCTCTGTGGCCTTGAGCCAAGAGGGGTATTGGTGACAGGCTTCACAATAGGAGTTGCTGATGGCAGATTCCCTGATGCCTCCCATCCCAGTCCATGCACTCAGGCAAGTTGACTCAACCTCCAGAATAGTTTCTTCCTGGGCTGCATGGCAAGTTTTAGAGATTACAACCCATGGAAACCAATATTTGCTTTATTGATTACTGGCTCCAAACCAGGCAGGAAGTCTCTGTCACACCAACATCTGTTCCTGAAGAAAAATGGCATGCTGGTGCCTGTGGGCTGAGCCCTGAGCTGGGGATGATTCTGGAGCTTCCCAGAAAAATGGCATGCTGGTGCCTGATGGGGTCAACATGTATTAGAGAACCCTGAGGTCCCCATGGACTCTATATGGGGCCTGGAAAAGGCAGCAGATATGGGGAACGTTTAGTTAGGGTACTTCTAGGCAAGGCACCAGGCTTCAGACACCAGCAATGCCTGATCCAGACTTGGTCCCAGTTGGTGGACTATTTGGGAAGAATTAGGAGGCGTGGCTTTGTTAGAGATGGTGTCCCAGGCCTTAGGGTTTCAAAAGAATCATGTCATCCCCAGTGTGTTCTCTATGCCTAGTGCTTGTGGATCAGGATGTGAGTCTCAGTGGCTGCTCTCATTGCCTGACACCATGCCCTAGCTCCACCACTATAGACACCAACCCTCTGAAACCATAAGCCCAATTAAATGCCTTTTGAATTTAAAAGGCCATGGTGTTTTAACACAGCAATAGAAAAGTAGGAAATACAAGCCCCTAGTTGATTTCCTGTTCTACCAGAGTGTGGCGTCAGCAAATGAGTCTAGAACTCTCCGTTTCTCCCAGACTGAAAGGGCTGTGCATGCAAGACCATGGGATATCTGTTTTAATCAAGTTGGCAATGACGCGGACCACTTTTCTCCTTCACTTTGGCACTTCATCATCCTCCTGAGGAAAAGGAGGTGACAGTGAGTTGTCTAGGCCTGAGGTGTACCTCAGGGTTAGGGTTAGGCCACACCATTCCTGTCCCATTCCATCCCTGCTGCTATGGGAAGGCAAACTGAATGTCAGGCTGGCGCACAGACAATGGATGAAGTGCTGTATGCCTAAGGAATGGAGAAATGTGCTGGCAACAGTTCCACCATGGTCTCACAGTTCTTTATCTCTGAAGTTCACTCCTGAAAGGTTAAGTATGTGCCGGCTTCTTCTGCTCAGTCTGATTCTTATATTTGACACACATGAGGGCACGAACACCCTGCCTGGCTATGGCCAGCTCCAGCTCTTGGTCCGCTGTAGACAGGGTGGGATGCTGTGGAGGGCCCAGAACTGGCTATCTTTCCTGATCAGGTGGATGCTGTCCCCTGGGATGTGCGTATTCATTCCCTGGTAACCCTCAGTTTCCCTGAGATCCAAATGTGATACTGTCCCCAGCCCATGCTGGGGAGGGTCTTTCCACCTCCCCTAGGCCTTTGAAGGGCTCTGTATCTTTGGCTCTACCCTGTGACTTCTCTGGTCTGTGCTTCTGAGTTCTCCCTAGCTGACATACTCACAGGACCTGAAGGGGCTGGACTGAGCCTGGTCCAGCAGGGTGGGGTGGAAGAAGGTCACAGATTGTTGTCAGTTCTGGGCAACTGGAAGACAATTAGTCCTCCATCAATGTCATGAGAAAGAGACCTTATCCTGAAGAAAAATGACACATGCCAGCCGACGTCATTGTCAGCATTGACATGGCCGCTATTATTATAGCTCTAAACTGTCTCTGCCACCTCATCCCATTGACCCTGGACCCTCTCATCTCAGCCTCCTTTGCCTATAAAACAGTAATAAACGTGGCATCCTCCTGGGGTTATTTTGAGAACCAGACAAAATAATGGATATAAACTCCTTTGAAAAATATGAGTAAGCCCATGCTATTGTTGTTTAGATCTTCTCCAGTCGCACCCGAAGTCACACACGATTCCCCTGTGAGGATGTGACTATTACCATCCTTTGTGGGAACTCAAGTGTGAGTTTTATAGTCTACTCTTGAGCTCAAGGAAAATTCTTACAAGCTAATACTTTTGACCAAGGTAAGCAAGCAAACAAACAAGAAAACAAGTTTCAAGAAAAATAAAGCTGGAATTTGGAAGTTGGAGCATCAGCAGGAAGGAGAATGTACCAAGTTTGCCCATTCTTGCCTCTCTGATTTCAACATGATCTGCTCTGTTGGTGAAGTTTTCCACTGAGGCTTTGCTTACATGCATGAAATTCTTTTTTAAAAATATTTATTTATTTATTTAATGTAAATTGGTGTTTTTGCCTGCATGTATAACTGTGTAAGGGTGTCAGATCTTGGAATTACAGACAGTTGTTAGCTGCCATGTGGATGCTGGGAATCGAACTCAGGTCCTCCGGAAGAACAGTCAGTGCTCTTAACCGCTGAGCCATCTCTCCAGCCCCACATGTATGAAACTCTTAAAGAATTAATAAATTCATTATATATTTAAAAGATGGGTTGATATGATGGTACACCTGTGACCCAGAGCTTGGGAACTAGAGACAGGAAGATCAGGAGTTTAAGGTCATCCTTGGTTACACAGGGAGTTTGAGGCACCCTGGACTACAAGGGACCCTGATTTTAAAAAAGTTTTTTTAAAAAAAGATGAATGAAAAATATCAATACAAAGAGACACGGTCTTCTGAGTTCTCTTCTGTGCTCCTCATAGAGATTGCTGTTCTGTTGAGAGTTCAAAGCAAGTTTAGGAGCTGCCACTGAAGGAGAACTGTGGCTCTGGAATTCTGGAGGAGGGAGGAAAGAATACAGGCTCCCGGGGTGACAGTACTAACAAGAAGGACAGCAAAGGTGGTCGTTGGCAATGCAGTAAGGGTCAGACACATGCTATGGGGAAAACATGGCAAAATCACGGAAGCCATGGAAAAGTTATGTCTGGAATCAGATCCAGTGATGTAGCCATACAATATAGCAAAGATAAAGCCAGGAAAGGGAGCGACTTGGGTTGGATGACCAGACGATCCACAATGGGACCATTTCAAGATGCGGCATTTACTTTGCCTGTAACTGGGATGACTAAGCCTTTGTTTACAGATCCACCACTTAAGACCAAATTTGGATACCATATTGTTAGTGTGGCTGAAGAGAAAAAAAAAAATCACAAGACAAGAGAGAAAGAGTGTGTGCTATTTTTTTTATAAATTTTAAGTTGGGGTTAAAGTTTTTATTTCTCTGAGATAATCTTTTTGATATTAAAAGTTAAGAGGGGGCAGCTCAGTGGCTCAGAGCATTGGCTGCTCTTCCAGAGGACCTAGGTTTGATTCCCAGGACCCAATGGTGGCTACAACTGCCAGTTCCAGAGGACCCAACCCTCTCCTCTGGCCTCTGAGGGCACCAGGAATGTATATGGCATACAGATATACATGTAGATGAAATACCCATATAAGTGAAATAAAATAATAATAAAGAGGTTTTTTTTTAAGTTAAGGGATGGAAGATATGTTTTATAATTTAATATTCAATTTAACTTTTTAAAAAGCTAATGAAAATGTAAGAGTCAAAACATTTAAAAGAAATTTACTCACTACCCACTCCAGCAATTCATTTAAGTCATACCAACTATAGAATATGAAAAATAAATTTAGAAATATAATTACCTTAAAATACATTGCTTTCACTTTTATCAGTATTTCACATTTATGTATATGTCCTATAGTGGAAGCAACAATTCTCTTTAAAAAAAATCTTCTTAAAATCTTGCATATTGATGCATATCGGAGCTGCAGGAAATCTCTGACATAAACCTGTAGAACAGGCCTTTCAAATCTGGCATTTCACTGCTATAATACAATGACTAAAGTGTAGAATTGTACAGTGCTTAGAAATTTCTATAAAAACCATGATTCTCAGCAGGCGGTAGAGGCACACACCTTTAATCCCAGCACTTGGGGAGGCAGAGACAGGCAGATTTCTGAGTTCAAGGCCAGCCTTGTCTAAGAGTGAGTTCCAGGATAGCCTGGGCTACATAGTCCTGAAAAACAACAACAAAAGCCCATAATTCTCTTCAATGTGGAATAACTGCTCTGTTGCTGTGACGGACACTATGACCAAGGAGACTGTTACGAAAAAACAGGCATTTGATTGGGAATTTGCTTATAATTTCAGAGGCTTGGTCCATTGTCAGGGAGCATGGTGGTACACATGACACTGAGCTGTAGCTGGTCTGCTGGCAGGGTTGGGGGCATGAGATGAGATGACACCGGGCAGGAAGCTGTGGACATCAGTTTGGATGTATGTTGGGGCAAACTCAGGCCATCAGGCTTGGATGTGGACACCTGCTGAGACATCTTGCCCTTTGTACCTTCTGCCTTAGGTAACTCTCATGACAACTCTGTCACCCCACTTTACAGATGTGTAAACTGAGGTTTGAAATCATTTTTGGTGACATCCTACAGTGTGTAGTAAACCATGGCTCTCACCCTTGAGCTCAGTAATCTGTTCCCAAGCCCATTCTCGGAACCATACCATGAATTCCTGTGCCCTGCCCCTGTAGTGAGACTATGTTCTGGTACATTGGGAATATTTGTCCCTCCTATTGGTTTATTTATTTTTTTAAGATTTATTTATTATGCATACAGTATACAGAAGAGGGCACCAGATGTCATCATAGATGGTTGTGAGCCATGTGGTTGCTGGGAATTGAACTCAGGACCTCCAGAAGAACAGTCAGCGCCCTTAACCTCTGAGTCATCTCTCTCCTAGTGGTTTCATAAAAAGCTGATTGGCCAGAAGGCAGATGGGAAGTGTGGGTGGAGCTACCAGAAAGAAAACTCTGGAAACAGAAAGAGACACCAGCAGAGACACCAGCAGATGCAGAGGAAAGAAGCTGAAATGCTGAGAAAAGGTACCAAGCCATATGGCTAAACAGATTAATGGACATAGATTGGGTTAAGATGAAAGAGCTAGCTAGCAATATGTCTGAGCTATAGGTCAATCAGCATAAAATTAATATAAGCCTTTGTGTGATTATTTGGGGCAAAGTGGCAGTGGGTCCAAACCTTGGGGCTAGGCTAGAAAGTCTGGGCCAGAAACTTCATATTACATGCCCCCATGGTCTCCCATTGACTGCTGCCTTACCTGACTAGCACTGAGAACATACATGGGTAAGAAGTGCTGAATAGCCAGGCAGTGATGACACATCTTTAATCTTAGCACTCAAGAGGCAGAGGCCAGTGGATCTGTGAGTTCAAGACCAACCTTGCCTACAGAAGGAGTTCCAGGACAGCTCCAAAGCCACACAGAGAAACTCTGTCTCTGGGGAGGGGTGAAGAGGTCCCGAATAAACACACTCATGGGTTAAGCAGAGCCCCAACCCTCGTGACTGATCAGTGTCCCTTTTCTGTGAATTTTCAGGGTATGGGAAAGCCTTTGTAGCTAGGCCTGCTATCCAAAAACCAGGTATGTCACCCTCCGGTCCCTGAAACCTCTGAGCCTATCAGACTGAGACATGAGATACATTTCCAGCCATCCTAAGACTCAGGTTCTGACAAGGCCCTTGGCTTCCTGGTGGGAAGAGTATGAAGAAAGCCCTCCGATCTGAGTGATGGGCCTTCTAAAGTTCAGTTATGAGGTGTCACCATATCTCAAACAACTGCTTCTTTATTGCGTAAGCACACACTAGGAATCTGTCTCTTTTTGGACAGCGGCTGATGGAAAAACAGGGGAATTTTCCATGTATTTATTATGTGAAAGATAACATATGGGGACATGCACAGTGATGTGTAATTAGACATAAAACAAGCCAGACTAGAGGAACTGCCAAAAACCCATGACACGATAATGACAGAGCTTTGAGTGGTATCGTTTATTTTACAATCTATCATTGCAGCGGATTGCCCCGGTCACCCGCTGAACAAGAACAGGCCATGTAAACATGGAGCTGGAAGGTTATTCAGGGATCACTGGCTAGGCACCATCTTTGATGAGTTCCTGTGGCTTTTCTAAGATAAAGAAAGACTCTCCCTGAGGCCCTGGCTGCAAAGGAGCTGGGTAGAATGTAGTCGGGACAATGCCTATATAGGCGTGGGATGACAGCATGTCCTTTGGTCTCCTTGTTGGATTTGTCTTTCCTATCTTTCCAGATGGGGAGTAACAGGGTGGCTTCCACTCCTGGACCAGTGACAATTTTGCTTTGAGATCTTCCCAGACCACTGGAATTTTCTGTGTTTCACGTTCTTACAGTGCAGAATGGGATAAACTCAATGCAGGAAGTCTAGGTGAGATACTGGTGACTGATGAAGAGATGACCCTGCTGTCCTGACCCTCCCATGGTGACCCTGTGACACACAGTCATATGGCAAATGCTGGGTAGGGTGATAGCTTGGTGGGTAAAGCGCATGCTGTGTAAGCATGGAGATCTGAGTTCGGATCCCCAGCACCTGTGTAAAAGCCTGGCATAGTGGACAATCAGTTGAGTTCCAGGTTTAGTGAGAGACCCTGTCTCAAAAACAAGATGGAGACAGAGAAAGGAAGACACCATACATTGATCACTGCCATGTGGGTGTACTTGTATGGCTACACACACACACACACACACACACACACACACACACACACACACACACACCACAAATAGAAAATCTCCCAAAAGGGAATATATTTACCTGGGAAAGTTAGGGAGTTACAACAGAAATACACGTCTAAGGGGTTAAAGCAAGGGGAAGTCTTTCAGTGTGAATAAAGAGAGTGACCTGGGCTAGCTAAATCAATCATCCTTGATGGCAAGGACTAATGAAGAGGGTGGCATTATTGCTGAACTTGAACAGGCAGCTACTGATCAGATATCCTGGCAAGCGTTTCAGCAACAGCTATCAGTGTCCTTTGTTCATGGCTGTGATTCTGGTACATCATCTTGTCACCTGGCATCTGTGCATGTGATACCCTCCCGACAGCCTCGAGGCTTTATTCCTTTGTAAGGGCTTGACACCGGTGACTCTGAGCTCATGCCAATAATTTCCCCACCTGTTCTGCTCATCACTCGTCAGCCTGGCACATTTCAAGCCTTTCAGATTAAAAACATGCGAAGTCAATCCCCGGGCTAGTTCATTTTTAGATTAACTTTGAAGGTCCACTACATGCACACCTAACGTTTAGCAGGGGTCCCAAAGCTCCCCACCCCTTTGTCTTGCAGATGATGGCACCCCACAGTTTGTCAGGCTCTCCCCCTAAGCTCCTCACATTCATCCCCAGTACACTTTTTTCCTTAGTTGCTGCCTTGGTGTCTCTCAGACTTTTATTACCTTTCTAGTCTGGGCTCGTCAGTCTGTCTACATCTGCTGCTCACTATCCCCTACCGTTCTCTGCGCTGTGTTGTGTGCAGGGATGAGGTTTCTGGCCTTTGCATATTGCTATGTTTCTTCTTACTTCTCCATAACCACCTTGGTTTATTTGTCCATCAGTTGAGCCTCAAGCCAGACTCTTCCCTGCTGGACTCTCTATCCCTGCTGGACTCTCTATCCCTGCTAGACTCTCTATCCCTCCTGGACTCTCTATCCCTGCTAGACTCTCTATCCCTGTTGGACTCTCTATGCAGGAATCCCCAAAGCACATGTCCACTGCTGCTCCAGGGACCTGGGCCTCCCACTCTCTCTTGGATTTTTGAGACAGGATCACACTCTGCAGCCCACGTGGACATGGAACTCACTATGCAGTCCAAGCCGGCCTCAACTGTGCCAGATCTCTACCTCAGCCTTCCAAGTGCTAGATCACAGGTGTGAATACCTCACCTCACAGGCATGGAAGTCCAACCATCTTCAGTCAGGATGACAGGAGGCTATCTTAATTAAGGAAGCAACTTGGACTTCTATATCATAGTCCATCACTGAAGGATGTCAGGGCAGGAGCCTGGAGGCAGGAGCTGATGCAGAGGCCATGGAGGGGTGCTGCTTACCGACTTACTCCTCATGGCTTGTTCAGCCTGCTTTCTTTCAGAACCCAGGGCCACCAGCCCAGGGGTGGCCTCACCATCAGTGAGCTGGGCTCTCTCACAACAATCATTAATAAATAAAATACTCTATAAGCTTGCCTGCGGGTAGATCTTACAGGGCATTCTCATGGGGACATTTTTCTCAGTTGAGTCCTTTTCTCAAATGACTTTAGCTTATATTGAGTTGACACAAAAATTAGCCAGCACATGGGTATTTCAGCTCTTTTTGCCTTCCCTCAGATCTTTCTTTCTTCTCTCCTCTCTTCCTAAACTACTCCTTATGTTTCCTCTCCCAGAGTTCCCCCTGTCTTTGAGGGCTTTGCTGAGATATCATCTGCTGCGTAGTCCCCTGCTTCTCTTTTTAGCTGGATATAGGTTTCTTCCAACCTGAGCCCCTAGGGGATGTTATGTTTCTTTGTGGGTCCCTGACAGGTCCCCCAACCTATATCAGGGTAACTCATAAGGAAGCACATCCTCCCTCTGGGCTGTAAATTCTGACTTCATTTCTTTAATCTTGCTGTGGACTGTGTGGATGGTCATTAAACACGCATGCTCCAAGGACAGCCTGCCTGGCTTTAGTGCCTGGATCCACTGCTTTCTAACCCCCTGAACTTGGTCCATTACGTCAGTTCTCACACTGCTCATCTGGACAGTGAGGGGAGGGTGGACATTAACACCTGTCTGGTAGGGTTGTCGGAGGATGACGTGAGTTAAAACACAGGAAACACCTAGAATGGCTGCAGGCAGATGTGAAGCATCTGAAAATGCCACATCATCTCTCCTCTGCTCCTGCCTGCTCCTCCTGTTCCCCCTCCTCATCCTCTTCCTTTTGATGATTCTTTTAAAGACAGATGTTGTGGATCCCAAGCTGTCCTCAGTCTCATCATGGAGCTGAAGATGACCTTATCTGATCCTCCTGCCTCTACTTCCCCAGTGCTAGGATGAGAAGTGCTTCATCTTATCTAAGGATTTCTACCATGTTCCCACAGAGATCAGGGAGAGTGGATAGAATGACAGACAGATCAATGCTTTCAAGACGAAAACTTCATCAGAATGGTTTTTCTAGATTGTCCTGCCCATCTCAAAGACAAAGCCCAGCCTTTTCATTAAAAGCAGGCAAACTGAGGCCTAATGCCAGCATCTAATGCTCAGATCCCAGTTTTCTTATTGCAACTGCTTTTCTGAATAAACTTTCTAAATTCCTTTCTACTCTCCAAGAAGAGGATCTCAAGCATCCTTGAGACAGAATTGGAAAATAGGACCTGAACCATGGGAAGATCCAACCAGGACCTGCCTAACCTTACCAGGCCTTAGGAAGAACCTTAGGTCTGTGTTTAGATACAAGACAGTCAGGACACTAGGGCCTGTTGGTACCTACCTGGCCATGAGGGAGACACTGGTACAAGTGTCTCTACCCACAACTATGTCTCAACTTCCTAGTGCTGGCTGGAAAGCCTTGCCATTTATCCACACAGAGATGAGTCATAATGAAGCAAATAAGGTTTAAAAATGACTCCCCCATCACCTACCATTAGGGATTGGGCAGAGATATTTAGTGTTTCTAAAAGAAACTGAACCTAAAACAACCCCCAAAGCAGTTTATATCTCCCATGGAGCACATTGGACAACCGGGGTGAAAATAGTCACATTGACTGAACCATTAGTATGAGACATGCTGTAGGTGCCTGGGGCAGGGCTGCAGGTGCTTCGGGCAGGTCTTCAGGTGTTTGGGCAGGTCTGCAAGAGCCTGAGGCAGGTCTGCAGGTGCCTGGAGCAGGTCTGCAGGTGCTTAGGACAGAGATGCAGATGCCTGGGGCAATGCTATAAGTGTTTGGGGCAGTGCTACAGATGCCTGGGGCAGGGCTGCAGGTGTACTCAGACATGTTGGGATCTCCCATCCTGCCACCTGCCAGCTTTCTTAGCATTTGCAAGTGTCCAGTGAGGAGCTGAGATGGCAAGAGACCCCAGAACACTCCTGCCTCAGAGTAATTCCTCAGCTGGCCCTGGACATCATTTGTATTTTTGCCAAGAACCAGAAAACCAACCCAAGAGACAAGTGGAGAAATGAAGCCCACATTGGAGGTAAGAAAGTTGAGGTCCATAAAATTTTGTAAGCCTGTCCCAGCATCAGAGAGCTAGAGTGGGTTGAGATGAGCTCTGAGCCTTGGTGGGCTAGCCTGGGAACTCTTCGCTGCTCGGCCCTGTCACCCATGACTTCCTAATCATTTCTCAAAGCAAATGACCCAGAAGCATGGTTCCTAGTGTTCCTGATACTCAGATATAAGAATGAGAGTAGTTTGAGAAGGGAGAGGATAATGGGTAGAAGTGGAACTAATAAACTGATAGAGTGAGAGAAGTTTCCAGAAGGATACAAGGCACCAATGGTGTCTCCTATGCCATTCTCTCTGTAACTGAGATTGGCTGTCTCTGGATGAAACTCAAGTGTCTAGGTGGGGACTACACTCTGCCTGTGTCCATCCTTCAGGCCATGGCACATGGGTGACTTCCTGTAAAGAGTTTGGACTTAGGAACACCTCATCATGTGACCAGCTCAAGGCAAAAGGGTCCAGAAAGTTCAGTCACATATTCAAAAAGTTCGATTTTTTTTAAAAATAACACCCAGAAAAATAGGCTAACTTTCGAGTTAAACTAACAAGAAATTCAAGCAAGGGGGGTGGAGAGAGTTGCTTTCCATCAGATTTTGTGAAAGCGTCTGCAAAATCAATCAGAAACTCAGTCCGTTCAATTTCAAAGTCCTGGGAGTCTAGACAGCAGTTAAAGCTTCACATGGATTGAGGTGGATGGTTGGGAATTTGGTTGATCCAAACTCCAGCAGGATTTCAATCTGAAATCTGGATCAATCCAGGGTTCTGTGGGGGTGAGTCCAAGCTGTAGGTTCCAATATTTAGTGGCATTCATCATCATGTCAACCTGACCATGCCAACCAGGCATAAATGAGACCGACATCTGGGTGTGGGACTGAGGTGATGTCAAGCAGATGGAGGCAGCGGATTGGCTAGCTGTGTGCTCTGCCCTGGGAGCCAGAGGAAAAAAACCAAATGGTACTGCCTGAGAGTTCTTGGTAGAATTTCTATTAACAGTAGAAATGGCAAAGCCAGCAAAGGTATCATTCCCAGGCAAGACCCTGCCATTGCCTTCAGGAGACCTCAAATGGCACTTTATTAAACACCTATGGCCCCAGACATGGCTGAACCATTAGACCTCGCAAAACCCACCCCCACCTCCTGGTTCAGCCAATGGGCTGCGAGCTAATATGTCCTCACCTACAGGACATCGGCTGAGAAGATACACGTAGCACACACTTGTCCCCACACGGCCTGCCTGTCTGTTCTCCCACGCTCCTTCTTCCCCTCTTCGGCCAGAGCCGAGTAGGTAAAGCCAAGAACTGGCTGGCGCCCCAGCTCATGGAGGCGTAGCTGGGCACCGACCCAGTGCCTCAAACAGGTTCCATATGGCCCTCCCGGCTGCCCCTCACTCTCTTTCCCACCTGGGCTGTTTCTGAGATTAACTTCTTTTCCTGGTTGTCAGCAAACAGCCATAGGGAGGGGTTGCCGACTAACTTGTGGGCTGGGTCATGTGGAATTCTCATCACCTGGCTGGCCAAAGAGGGACCCATTTCCTGGGTAGCAGAGAGAGGGGACATGATGAAGACAGATGACCTGAGCAGATGCTACCTGTTCTTCCAGCACCATTACAACACAGTCCGGTGTGAGCATCAGGCCTTGAGACTCCCGGTGGAAAGGGCAGCGAGCTGGGGCTCCCTAATTCTCTCTGGGACCCAGGTTTCCTTCTGTAGCTAAGACAGGTGTGGCAAAAGAAATCAAAGAGACAGCAGGCATGGAAGAGAACCTGATGGGGCAGGGGGACTACTCCATATATGTCACACACAGCAGTCTCAATTATCAGTGGGGCACCAGAGTGGGACTGTAAAGCAGCCACCCTGCTGAGCCTGGCACCCACCCTTTGGTGACCAGGATTGCCAGGACTGAGGGATTAAATGAGCATTGAGGACATTGCTGGAGCTTGGGTCTGCAGGCCTGGTAGTCATGGCTGAACTTGGCCTTGGCTTAAGCTCCCTCTTTGGGCTTGCCTTTTTCCTCTGAGGTTCTGACTTAAAGTTCTGCTTGTGACCCAGGGATCTGTGCTGCATAAACACATCAGCCAACTGCTATCTAAAGAAAAAATTGGGAAGTAAACAAAGCCTTTGAGTTCCGGTCCATTTCTTCTCATCCTTGGAGGGAGTCGGGGGGTGGGAGGGTCTGGAACCTTAGCTTCTTTGCCTATAAGCTCGACAAATCCTAACCTGGGTACCCAGGAACTTCTCCAGCATGTACCCTTTCACCTTTGAACTCTTGTGCCTTCCCCCTGCCTCACTGTTCCAAGGCTATCATAGACTGGTCCAGAGGTAGCTCATCCCCTCCTGAGCTCTTGGCTGAACCACGTCCTGGTCTTCTTAACTCTCATCCATCCCTCTTCTATCCTGTTACATCCTTGCCCAGGAGCTGGCCCCCAAGTCTGGGGCTCCAGGCATCTGAACAGCCTCCCCCAGCCCATGCTTTGCCGCATTGTTGGCCGTGATTTGGGAACCTGTGCCCTTGCCTGGAAAGATCAAAGCAGAAGCCCGCTTTGTTTTGAGCAATGGTATCTGGCTACAGCAGGTGGTAGTGGTTTAGAATCTCTGCCCTGGACAGCCCTCAGGGATCTCTGGCCATCTCATTTTCCTCATGGAGAATGGAATCCAGATCTCCATGCCCTCCAGAATTCCATCTGTAGTGTTCCCGTGGACAAAGGGAGATGGGCCACTCAGCCATGCAAGCCTCTCTTCTCTTCCCAAGTTGTAGGCAGAGGGAGGAAAGGCATTCTTGCAGATGAAGGGCTGATGGCTCACTGTGCTTTGTGTATCTGTGGTTCTGCAGACAGAACTACAGGGACCCCCCCCACTCCCAGCAAGGGCATTGGGAAGCAAGATGAAGGTGGGGCGATGGCTTGGTAGGTAGAGATACTTGCCATCAAGGCTGGAAAAATGAGTTTGATCCCCCAGAACCCACATAGGAGAAAGAGAGAATTGGTTTCAGAAAGTTACCCTCTGACCTCCCTCCCCATATGCAGGCACACACACACACACACACACACACACACACACACACACACACCACACACAAATAGACTAGACACCAACAAAATATACTAGACTGGTATAATAGGCCCTGGTATTTCATGCAGGGTGGCTGTTTCAGACTAGGGTATGAGCAGGTCTGCCTTAGAAACTCACACTGCCCACATCCAGGCTTCCCATAGCAACAGACATCAGTGGAGGGAGGACCAGCCGCTGGCATTTCCTTGATTTCTCAAGCCCTCTGGGATCTGCTTGGGTCAGTTCCTGGAGATGCTGAGCAGTTTCCCAGACTGGCCCTTCAGGCGTTGCTCACTCACGGTGGTGGCAGGACAGTTTCCTGCCAGATCTCATCAGAATCATCCTCTTCCCTATCGGCTTCTTCTGTACTGGGCAGGATGGAGGGACTGAGGACAGAAAACAATTCTCTGCAGGTTCTTCTGTCTGCTGAGAGGACCCACAGGCTTAAAGGGACATCCAGAGTTGAGCTACATGGAGGCTCTGGGGTTGGTTGGAGCCTGGAAAGTTCCAGTGTGTGTGTGTATGTGTGTGGTGTCTTCAGTGCAACCTTGTCTGCATCCGGGTAGAATTAATTAAGGGAACCAGGGAAGGAGGGAAGGAAATGAATGAGCTGGTATGTTACTAACTGGCCTTGCACAGCTTTGAGATAAGATCTCCAACCCCACAGTGGCTTGACCTTCCTTGTCTGACTTGACCCAAGCTACACACCAGCCCTAACCTGTGATGGGCTCCATGCTGCAGCCTCAGCTATGGATTGCTCCATTGTGTTCCTGCCTCAGGCCTTTTGGACATACTCTCCGTAATTGTTCTTCTATAACTTTACTTATTAAAATTCTTTTCAAACTTAAGACCTTAGTCTGAATGTTACTCTCTCTTAGAAGACTTCCCGGGCCTTGTCCATCCTTCTAGACTAGGTTGGGATATGTGCTGGTCTCTCTCTTTCTCTCTCTGTCTCTACACACACACACACACACACACACACACACACACACACACACACACACACACATACACACACACACACACACACATATACACACACACACACACACACACACACACACACACACACGCGTGCGCGCGCGTGATTTCTTCTTCAAAGACCTTAGTGCAGTTCCAACCAATATTTCCTTAGCATCCATCATCCCTTCTTGAAGATGACATTGGCCATGTCTGCCTGACACACTGTGCATCCCCTGCCCAGTGACGGGCCATAGCAGGTGTTTCTAGATATTTGTTAGATGATGTGTGAACTGTGATCCATTCACACGGGAAGCTCCAGCTAACCAGCTTGTCATTTTATGTGTGCAAACCTTTCTAGCTGAATTAGCTAGACTAAATGAATAAGCTGGCTCTGGGAGCAGAAAGCCTTCTGTCCTGGAAGAATCTGTGCTGAGGCTAAGTGGCTAGCTGATAGGAAACACTGGAGAATCAAGGATGGCAACCAAAGCAAACTAGAGTGCCCAGGACAGGCTAAGCAAGGCCGATCAGTCCTGTCCTATCTTCTTCTTTTGATCTTTCAGAGCAGCTGGAAATGTGGGGATCATATGAAATCTAATGTCAGCTCCAATCAACTGAAGAGCCACACCCAGAGGCTGTACTTCACCACCTGGCCTAAGATGCTGGGGTGGGAGGGAAGCAACTCCTCTTCATCTCAAGGCTCTCCCAGCATGCCTTTCCCTCTCAGCTTCTACCTGGACCCCACTGTCTAAAGCTTAGATCCCCTCCATTCTACACGGAGCCCTTTGTTCAGGTCTCCTTGAAGAGAGAGTGTAGCCAGAAGTTTTTCCATCCTGTCTGGGCTCCCTAGTCCTGACAAATCTCTTCCACCCGTGGTCCTGTAGCTGCTTATAAAATAATTACTCAGAGCCTTATATTAATTAAAAACTATTTGGCCTATGGCTCAGGCTCATTAACAACTAGCTTTTATAACTTAATTCAACCCATTCTTATTAATCTATTATATTGCTAAGTGTTTCATGGCTTTACCTGTGTTCCACTACATCTTGCTTTCTAAGTGGCAGCCTGCAGCATCTCTCCCTGACTCCGCCCTCCTTGGTCTTTATCTCTGCCTGGATTTCCTGCCTGCCTCTAAGCTGCCTTGCCTTAGGCCAAAACAGCTTCTTTATTAACAAATGGTAATAAAGCATATATTCACAGTGTACAGAAAGGCATCACACATCAAGAAAGTCCCATGCACCCATCCCCTGCCAAGGACACTATTGACTGCTGGTGACCCATCCAGCCATTCCTTGATAAGGGTGCTACTGACTGCTGGTGGCACATGCATCCATCCCCTATGGAGGGGAGGGGACACGTGGCAGGCAATGGCTCACGGCTGTACTCCATGACACTGGAGGCAGCTGAATAACAGAGAACTTCTTCGCTCTGGGTCCACATCAGGGCTCAGCTGCCAGGGTACAAAGACTTACCTGCCACCCCACCCCCGCCTTAATGTGAGACAGCTTAAATTAGCTCCTCTTCTAGAGCAGTCATCCTACCTTCAGCCTCATCTGGGTCAGCCAGTCCTCGCCGTTCCCATCTCCCTCAGGTCCCTGTTGGTGGATTTCTTACAGAAGTTCACGACTTACTTTCTGCACAGCAACTCTTGGAGTCTCTCTGATTTCAAGGAACCCTCCCTAGGCCTTCCCTCAGCCACGCCCTTCTGACGTCACACTTGCTTTTTTTTTCTCTTTGAGACCTCTTGGAGTCTGGGGAGATGGCTCATTCTGTTTCAAAAGTACTTGTTTTACAAGCATGATGACCCAAGTTCAAATCCCAGAATCCATGTAAAAACTCTAAGTAGAGTGGCATTCATTTGTAGCCCCAGCACTGAGGAGGGTCTCTAGGGCTCACTGGTGAGCCAGCTTATCCTACTCCAAGAGCCTTGGGCCGGTGAGAGACCATGTTTCATAATAAAGTGGGTGATGCCTGAGGAACAACACCCACGCACATGATGACGGGAGCTACCTAAGCCAGATGTGGTGGTGTATGCCTTTAATTCCAGCACTTGGGAGGCAGAAGCAGGCAGATCTCTGAATTTGAGACCAGCCTAGTCTACTGAGTGAGTTCCAGGGTAGCCAGGCCTACAAAGAGAAACCCTGTCTCAAAAAAACAATCAATAATCCATATATATATATATACATATATGAAAACACATGTGGACATGTGCACCTGCATATACATGGAATCTCTCTTTATCTCTCTCAGAAAGACTCTGACCTGAAGAACCAACATAGAGATATTCATCGTTGATGATATCTCAGATAGGTCCTTTCCAGAACTGTCTGCTATCTGGGCGAGTTTTTGGTAAAGTGGGGGGAAATGAGATCTCAGAGGTCAGCAGAACAGGTAATGAGGTAAGATTTGAGAACTGACTTATCCATGGACCAGGGACCATAGCATGCCTATAACTCAAGGAAGGCAGAGTATTGCCCTGCCCATGACTAATGGCCAATGAGACTGGCGCTTGTAAGAGCCATAGACAGTTAAGCCAAGAATGGTTGAGATGTGGCTAAATGAATTTGGCCAGCTATGTGATTCCCCCTCTCTGGAGTTGCTTACTTTCACTGATTGGCTGTGAAGTCCACATATGAGCTCAGTGATGATGGGGAACGCACGCTATCTGTGTTGATGCCAAAAGTCTGGGTGCAGATGTCTTAGATCCCCCCAGACTCCCTCAGTTCATGACACCTTTTTGTCCCATGATGTCTTATTCATGTGTCCCTAATGCCAAAAGAAACACCGGAAAGATATGTTGGTTTACTTAGTGTGTGTATCTGTCCTAACAACTCTCAAGCCATCCACAAAAGGTGAATACACACAAATTGAAGGGGAAATGTTCATATCTTGTTTTTACATAACCACAGTTATTTACTAATGGGGTATATGTTGGGCACCACAAAGCTTTGCAAACCTTGGACTCATATTGAATACCGTCACCTCATCTTCTGAATTGCAATGGTTTGCACATGACATTTGCTGTTTTGTTTTTCCACTGTGATG
This sequence comes from Sigmodon hispidus, assembly GCA_004025045.1. Classification (NCBI taxonomy): domain Eukaryota; kingdom Metazoa; phylum Chordata; class Mammalia; order Rodentia; family Cricetidae; genus Sigmodon; species Sigmodon hispidus. The sequence continues at coordinate 4,812 of PVIH01020871.1, read as the reverse complement.
GTTTGAAAGAAAATGACTTCCTTAGGCTCAGAGAGAGTGGCACTATTAGAGGGAGTGGCCTTGGTGGCATAGGTGTGGTTTTGTTGGAGGAAGTGTGTCACTGAGGATGGGCTTTGAGGTCTCAGATGCTCAAGCCAAGCCCAGTGTGGCAGTCTCATCTTGCTGCCCACCAGTTCGGATGTGGGACTCTCAGCTCCTTCTGTAGCACCATGTCTGCCTGCATGCTGCAATGCTTCCTGCCCTAACTATAATAGACTAAAGCTCTGGAACTGTAAGCCAGCCCCAATTGAATAGTTTCCTTTATAGGAGTTGCTGCGGTTATGGTGTTTCTTCACAGCAATAAAAACCCTAAGACTGTCACCAAGCACCTCAAAGCTATGAAAACAATGGCTGTCCATGCTCAAAGGCAGGACTGCCTAGAGCTGGAGCTCCCTGAGCATCTGATAGGTGTCCAAAGGTCCCATAAGATTTACTCCTGTTGGGGCTGGAGAGATGGCTCAATATCTAAGGGCACTGGCTACTCTTATGATCAACCTGGGTTTAATTCCCAGAATCCTAGAACCTACATGGTGGTTCATAACCACCTGTAACTCTACTTGCAGGGGATCCAACGCCCCCTACTGGCCTCCCTGGGCATTGCATGCACATGGTGTACATGCATATAGCCAAGCGTGCACACATACACCATGGGACACAGAAATAAATCTTTGAGATGTACAATCTTTGTAGCTGCTCTGATGATCAAGTCTACAAGCAATTGTACCAAATCTAGCTTGTTGAAGTTATTTACAGAAGTAAGGGTAAGATGGTATCTACAGGAATATAGGTGACTCTGTGGCACTTGAGGCATCAACCAATCTACCCCAGCATGGGTGACAACTTACTTAACCTACATCCCTGGGGCTCCCTACCCCATTTGTAGGCAGCTTCACAGTAAAGAGACTCCTGTCATCTACCAATTGCTTGTTGTATATACAACCCTGTATTGTGAGCGAGGGTCCTCCCAGCCAAGAAACTACCATCTTGTGGCAACCTTGCAAAAAGATTGGTACCAGCTGGGCCTGTTGGCTCTATATACACCCTCATGGAGGGGTCAAAGTTGGCATGGGACCCTCAACTGAGCATCCAGCTGCTCTCTACCAACCGTCAAACTTAACTTTGCCTCAATTGTTGGGACTGGGGATATAGGCCTCTTCCTATGCTGCTATGGGGAAGTCCTCACTCCACTGTCTAAAGCTTTCTGGGTATGGCCTTGTTGGAGGAGCACCCACATATCTATAAGCAACCCCTCATCTCTATGCTCTGTAAGGAGCCCCCATAAACTCACTGGTTCCCAGGGAGCAGTGTGGTAGAATCGTGCCTCAGTTTGTCATTGGGACCTTGGGAAGAGGGGTAAATGTTGCTTACATATCTTGGGAGGGACTTTTAGCAACAGATTTGGAAGGGACCTCTTGAATCTTGTAACCTTCTGGGTGTCTTGGGGCTTCAGCTAGGAGAAAAGAGTCATCTCCCAGGAGCCAGTTCTTTCCTGCTGTATGGGATCCAGGGATGGAACTCAGGTCATCAGGCCTGGCAGGAAGCCTTTTCACCTGCTGGACCATCCCACCAGCTGGGTAATTTTTATGAGTTTACATTTTATTAATCTTAGCTCTGGACAACCCAGGAGCCCCTGCTGGGAAGGCTTTCTCCAAGGATGAGTTGACTTGATTTGGGAGTCAGGGTGTTTCCTGGCAGAACTCCTGCCCAGATTTAATCTATTATCAATCTCAGTTCCTCAAAGCTCCCTTTGCTGTTGTTGATACAGGGGCTTCCCTTGGGTCAGTGACATCTTTGGAATTTGGCTTCTCCTACCCTTCCCTTTTGAATATTTCCATAACACTATGCAAACACGTTAATTGTTTGCAAGCCTGCTCTAACTATCCGGAATCTAGATTGTGTGCATGTGTGTGTTGGTGCTGAGGACCCCATACATGCCACCCGAGGACTCTAATTCTCAGTTACACCCTCCAGCCTGCTATCTAGTTTGTAACATTGGATCCAGAAGTCCTAGTGGATGACTGTCTATCTGTCCACCCTTTCACCCATCCACATAGGGGACCTATACTTCATTCTTATCTTATTCTCTTGTGTTTATCTGTAAGCTGCCTCAAAGAAAATGAGAGAATGCCTCTCCCTTTGCAAAATGCAGAACTAAAGCTAACCAGAATTGTGCACACCTGTAATCCCAACACCTGGGAGGCAGAAGCAGGAGCATGAGAAGTTCAAGGTCATTGTCAGCTGTTTGGCAAGCTTGAGGTTACAAGGGAAACATGAGCCACTGGAGAGATAGATAGATAGATAGATAGATAGATAGATAGATAGAAGCATACATACATACATACATACATACATACATACATACGTAGATGGGTGTGGGGGTGTGGATGAATGGGTGGGTGGATGGATAGGTGGGTGGATGGATAGATGGATGATTGGATGGATGGATGGATGGATGGATGAGGAAGAAAGAAAAAAACACAATAGCATCAGCAAAGAAAGCATCTCTTGAAACCTCTTAAACCACTAGCTTTCCTTTTAAAGCCCTTTCTACACCCAGTCCTCTTCCTGCTTGGACATGCTCAGTCCTGGCATTTAGAACTGCTCTAGGAGATAGCCATTAGTGAGGAAAATCTCCCCCTCCCACATGCCTTACTTTCGGACCCCTGTGGGCCCAGTGACACTCTGAGTCTATCATGGATGGGATTGTGGGAAAGACGGGTGGGGGCCCTTGGCAATGAATGAGCAGGTGCAGCCAGGGACAGCCACCCTGACAACATATGTTCCCAGTCCCTGGAACAAGCCTCACTTGTTATAAAAACAAAACAACCCATCTCTCTTGGTGTTCAGTTAATACGTCTTTGAAGCTGTGTGACTCCGGGAGGGTCCAGGCGACCGCTGACACTCTGTATTTGGTCAGGCTGCTTGCCAGCCTGTGTCTGCCTGACAGGGCCCCCTGTCCCCATGTCTGCAGCAGTAAATCACTCACGTGTTCACCATGGGAGGGAATAGAGGTCAGATGTCATGCAAAGGGCTGCCTGGAAGGCATAATCCCATCCATGTTCCTTCCTTCACAGACAGCCTGTGAGGATGAACAGTATTTGGGGGAGGCTAGCTTTCATGCCCCTGTCCCGGCACTGTGTTTTGGAGGTAGAGCCAAAGATCATGGAAGATTACCCCCCACCTTCACATGAGGAGTCTGGGACCCACTAATTTGCACTCTGGGGAACTGCCTGTATGCTGTTTTAGTATCACTTTCTCCCAGTTCCCCCATTCCACAGGGGGCCATGTTTGGGGTTGTGTTTTGCCACAAAGGAGAGATGGTGGCCGAGCTCCAAGCCGGGAAATGAGGGTCGTACTTCTTCCACACGGCAACGCTATGTGATCTCATTCCAGCAGTTTCATGCCTCAGGCCTCTGTGTCTTGGCCAGGAGCTGGAGAACTCCTGGGTTGGGCTGTCTGCTGAACCCAGATTTCCCAGGAGGCTCGGAGTTTCCACTGCTCTGGAAGGCTTTCTTTCTCTCATCTCATCTGAGTGAAAGAGGCAGTTGGGAGTCCCTATTCTGGCCCTCTTTGGGACTCTGAGCCAGGGCTGAGGATGGTGGGAATGAGGTGCTAAGGCTGGACCTTGACTAGATTTTTCCCCAAGGCCGGCACATCTGGTCTCCATTTCCCTCTGTGGCAGGCGTGGCTGAGTGAAGTCTTTCTCTATAGCTCTGAGCAAACAGTCCAAAGGCCAGGTTCAGGCCTCTCTTGGTCATGGATAGCCTAGGGCTTTCTTCTAAGACCCTCAGCTACCCTTCTCTAGGGGGACTCTCCTGCAGGCAAATGAGTCCTGAATAAGAGAGAGAGAGAGAGAGAGAGAGAGAGAGAGAGAGAGAGAGAGAGAGAGAGAGAGAGAGAGAGAGAACTCAGGACATGGCTAGGGAAGGAGGAGGTTCTCAAGAGTTGGGAATGTTAGAACCTCTGAATAAAAGGAGTCAGAGAGAGAACCAGGGAACCAGTGTTGACTTCCTGGGCTGTGAGGGTGCTGTGGGGCCACAGGAAGCGGTGGGGCCACAGGAAGCGGTGCCCAGAGGTCTCGGGGTCACCTTCATCTTCTGAGCATGCTGGGCTCATCTGGTTTCCTATTTTCTTCTTGCCACCTTAACCCTTGGGCACGAAGAGAATAAGAGTTCTGTGGGGACCAGTTGGGACTTCCGGGGTCACATGCTACTTTAGAAGATAAACTTGTACTCATTGACTGGGGGATCCTTAGGACCTCCTGCAAGGGGGCAGGACACCATGGTAGTTCAGAACCCCAGTTGTGGGTCTCACAGGCCTGGGCTGAATCCTGGCCCTACATAACCCATGGGTCAGCTTTGAGCCACTTTACTGTGCAGTGTGGAGGTGGAAAAAGAACATAGAATGGAATAGGCACAAGAGAAAGATTCAGCCCAGCACCTAGGAAGCCGTTAGTGAATGCTGCAGACAGCTACTAGCTACTTACTAATGCTCCCTCCACCCCTCCACTCATTCTTGAATCCATCTATTTCCTTCCCCTTATTCTCTCATCTGCCCATTCTTTCTGCTCCCCCACCTCTTCCTCTCCTTATCTATTTATCCTCACTTCTCCCTCCATTTATTCTTCTCTCGCTCCTACCTTCTCTCTATTGCTCCATCCTTCCTTTATTCTTCAGTTCATCCATCCATCCACCCACCCATCCATACATACATACATACATACACTCACCCATCCACCCACCCACCCATCCATCCACCCACCCACCCATCCAC
>PVIH01020870.1:13653-31314 GCA_004025045.1 Sigmodon hispidus | reverse complement strand
GGCAGCAATGGTGCGGGGAAACAAAGTGGCGATTCGGCTGGGAGGGTGTTTCTCGGATCTTTCAACAAATCCTACCAGGCGTGCTCCACTAGAACGGGTCAATCCGTCTCTCAGGAGGTCGGCCACGGGCAGATTCCTTCCTGGTTGTTTACAGGAGGCTCGTGCGCAGCTGGTAACCAAAGTCGTTTAGACCGGCTCCGTGGGCGAGTGAGGAACCCGGCGGGTTTGTCGAATTAGCCCCGCGTTCAGGCGCCAATTATCGCGGTAAAAACCCGCCCTGAGATATGTTTTTAAACAGGGTTTATTAGGAGAAAATAGCTTACAAAACAGAGCCGGTTTTAGGAAAAGATGACAGGATGAGGTTGCTGTGCGCCGGAGCCTTTCTAAGGAAGATTCTTCATCCCCACGTCGTACGTCCGAACTCCCGGGCAGCTGGAGCGAACTGCGCACTCAGTCGGGGAACTCTCGTGAGAGAATGACGACTTCCTGTCCTGGTCCCCTCCCTCGAAGGTCTACTTCCGGAATCCTTTTCAGTTAACCACGCCCAGCTCATCTCCATTCCTATGATCGTTCACATATACAGTTCCTAATTTCCCGCTACACATATGTTTATGCATGTTATTAGACAACTGTTGAAAATGCTACTTGAACAAATGTCAGCATATTTTCAAAGAGCCAATGCTGTATGCTAGCTCTGCTTTGATGTTTTTACTTGATTCTTGGGTCCTTTGTCACTCTTTCCATCATTTGATTCTTTGTATTTTTTGACTGTGATTTTGGGCTGCATGTTACTAGATTCAGTTGCTAAAAGAAAGATAAAAGATAGTGAAGAGTTTATTTCTTATGTAAAATATAGTGTAGATAGTGTAAGGTTGGCATGGATGTAGCTCCTTTTAGGTTCTGATCTGTTATTCTCAAGGCTGCTCCATAATAAAGATGGCTACTTATACAGTCGTCACATGTGCATTCCAGAAAACAGGTAACCGACAGCAAGGAGGACAAATAATATCACTCATCCGTTCCTCAAAGAGGCTAAGGCAGGTACACTGCAAGTTCAAGGTCTTGATGTATAGAGTGAACTCAAAGTAGCTGGGCAATTACTATTATTTTATAAAGTGAAAGTAACTTGCCCTAAATTCTGAAAAAGTACTATGCATGTACTCTGAAAAGGTTGGAGATTTGATCTCCTAGTTAAATGCTTAGCATTGTGGTTATTTATTAGATAACAAAGAGAGATTAAATAATAGCTGGATAATAGAAATTTTCCAATTCAATGCCTTTTTATTTCAAGGCTGACCAATTGTGTTACATAAAGGTAAAAGAAAAGTGCTCAGAGAAAGAGAGAAATGGTTCACATTTTATTCTGACAAATGGGGAGAGGAGGCATCTCTGACTTGACTGAAATAGTCAGCCCTCCATACACTACCCTGCAAATACCATTCTAATGTTTACAAGAAATAACGCAGTTCTCAGAAAGTATTTATTCATTGTCAAATATAGTTTAGTTTACTTCAAGAGGTTTTTTTTTTTAATAGTTTATATTGAAGGGGTTTTTTCCTTTTGCTTTCTCTCTAAGTATCTGTTTAAATAGAATCCCTGAATTTTGTTTTATTGTTTTATTTCACTGAATTGACTATTGCTTTCTTCAGTCTTTTATGTTGACAAAGATGACATAATTTCAAACCAATCTCTGCAGTTTTCTAATTTGCATCATATCTTTGAGAGCTATGCTTTGTAACTTGCAAGGTGTTTCAGTAGGTAAAGCTACTGAAATTGATTGTCAGAATTTAATACCTGTGCCATGTAAGATGAGAGGAAAGAATTAACAAACTAATTAAACTTGTCCTCTGACCCTCGCAAATAAGTTCTAGCAGTCTATTTGCACACATACATATATTGCTTTTTCTAGATAAAAAATTATAATCTGGAAATTTTAGCAGACACAACAGAATAATTACAATGGTCAACTTGTGAGATCAATAGTTACAGATGAAAATGCTTATAATCTTTTCCATTGAACACTGGTCAATACCTAGCAGAATGATTATTAATATAGATTATATTCTCAGTTGCAAAATAAACTTAAAGTAATTTGAAAGAAATTAACTCATACAAAGTAAAAGTTAAGTCACAATTCAATTAAAATTAAGTAAACAGTAAAGCTTTTGAAATTTATCAACAGAGTTAAGAACTATTATGTGAGTAATTTATTAAAGGGTTGTAGCAATAAGAAGATTCAGAACCATTGACAAAGAGAATTATAATCTACTATGGGCTACATAAGACCCTGAATCAAACAAAAATAAAATCCTAAACTATACCAAAGACCAAATGATGAAAACAAATTAGATGCTTATCCACATATAACGTGTTATGAATGGATCTCAAATATGTAGTCCTAAGTATCAGAACCAGACACACTTATCTCACTCATAGAAATATTTAGACTATATGATTCCATTCATCAAATTCCAAGATGTGCAATTTAAACTGTACTTAGAAAACTTAGGTATGGGTTTCAGGGCAGTGGGTAGTGAGGGGAGAATACCAATTGGCGAGTGCATTTCTTGTAGCATCAGGCTTGATGGATCTCATCTTCTTAATAACCATGCAAATTATTTGGGTGTAAATAGATAGAGTTGATGAATGCTGATTACACTTCAGTGGACCTGGAAGTACTATGGGGCTTTCTTCTCCTGACTCATAGAATTCTTCCTTGAATTGGAAACTTGGGAGAAAATCACACCTGGGTTTGAGTAAACAGTAAGTATGCCTTAGTATGTTCTCTGACTTCTTACCATCAGTGCTCACTAGTCACCCTGGGTGAAGTTTTGAACTCCAGCTGAAGGCCCTATAGGTTTTTTGTAGATTCTGGTCTCCTTATCTTCATAAGATTCTGATATCCTCTCTGCACACAAAATTCCCTTCTATCCAGACTGAGAACTGTTCACTAATGAGGTAATTCTCGTCTTAGTGGATTGTTGCTGAACAGTTTCTACTCTTCTAAGTGTTTTCACCTTGACCTAGTTTGTTTCTAAGTTATGGACTGTAACAATTATGCTCAATAGTTTATTGTCTTTTTGCTCAAAGTTCATCTACTCTTTCTTTACCTAGTTTTATCTTAATGTTTCTTCCTTTTACCAAAGCAGCATCTCTATATAATTGACATAGTGTTTATCCATAATCATCCATACTTTTAAATATAACAATGTTCTGTTAAATATAAAAATATCTGAAATCATTAATTTTTTTCTTTCTTTCTTTCTGTCTTTTTTTAAATTTTATTACTTTAAACAAAAAAGTTACACTTTCTATCCTTGTATATCCTTGTTCAGGGTCCCTTCCAACTTGCACCACATCAGGTCACTCTCTCTTCTCCACAACTCCCCATCCACTCCCTGGGCAGAAAGCAGGCAGTCCCATGGTCCCATTGTCCCAATATTGCTTAGTTCAGCCTCCACTCCTGGCAGATCCACTTTTCCACCCTCAACCTCAAGACTGAGTAAGATTTTCCTCATTGGAGAGTGGGATCCAAGGAGTCAGTCTTAGGTGTTCCTGATCCCAATCTGTCAGTGGTTGTGGCTTACATCTTGGGCATGCTTTGTTTTTTTTTCTTGTTTGTTTGTTTGTTTAGAGTTCACTAATGAGTGAGTACATTCCCTGCTTAACTTTCTGAATTTGTGATACTTTGCTCATGGATATTCTCCAAATCCAAACATTTGCCTCCAAATTTTATGATATTATTTTTTCTTACTGATGCATAGAACTCCATTGTGTAGATGTACCACAGTTTGTTAATCCATTCTTCAGTTGAAGGTCATCTAGGTTGTTTACAGGTTCTTGGTATCACAAATAATGCTGCTATGAACAGAGTTGACCTAATGCCTTTGGAGTGTGACTGTTCATCTTTAGGGTATACACCCAGAAGTGGTATTGCTGGATCCTAGGAGAGATTGATTCTTAGTTTTCTGAGACACCACCATACTGCATTTCAAAGTGACTGAACAAGCTTACACTCCCACCAACAATGGAGGAGGATTCCCCTTGCTTTGCATCCTCTCCAGCATAGGCTGTGCTCTGTGTCTTTTTTCTTAGCCAATCTAACAGATTTCAGATGGTATCTCAAAGTTGTTTTGATTTGCATTTCTCTGATGGCTAAAGATAATGAGTACTTTTTCAGGTACCTTTCAACCATTCATAATTCTTCTGCTGAGAATTCCCTTTTTAGATTGGAACCCCATTTTTTGATTGGGTTATTCAACGTTTTGGGCTCTAGATTCTTGAGCTCTTTATATATCTTAGAGATCAGTCCTCTATCACTTGTAGGGTTGGTGAAAATCTTTTCCCATTCTGTAGGCTGTGGTTTTGTCCTATTAACGGTGTCCTTGGCTTTACAGAAGCTTCTCGGCTTCAGAAGATCCCACTTATTGATTGTTGGTCTTAGTGTCTGTGCCACTGGTGTTACATTTAGGAAGTGGTTGCCTGTGCCAATTCGTAGAAGTGTATTTCCCACTTTCTTTTCTATCAAGTTTAGTGTGGCTAGGTTTATATTGAGGTCTTTGATCCACATGGATTTGAGTTTTGTGCAGGGTGACAGGCTTGGATCTATTTGCACTTTTCTACACACTACCATCCAGCTATGAAAACACCATTTGTTAAATATACGATCCTTTTTCCATTGAATATTTCGGCCCTCTTTGTCAAAGATTAGGTGTTCCTAGTTTTTTGGGTCAAGGTCTGGATCCTCAGTTCTATTCCATTGATCCACAAGTCTGTTTTTATGCCAGTACCAGGCTGTTTTTATTACTGTAGGTCTATAGTATAACTTGAAGTCAGGGATGGTGATGCCACCTGTGTTTCTTTTGCTGAGCTAAATTACTTGGTGATCCTGGCTTTCCTATTATGAAATTGAGTATTGTTCTTTCAAGGTCCAAGAAATATTGTGTTGGGATTTTGATGGGCAGTGAATTGAATCTGTAGTTTACTTTTGGTAGAATTGCCATTTTTACTATGTTGATCCTACCTATCCAGAAACATGGGGGGGAGGGTTCCATTTTCTGATATCCTCTTCAATTTCTTTCTTCAGTGATTTAAAATTTTTGTTAAATAGGTCTGTTACTTCTTTGGTTATAGTTACTCCAAGGTATTTAATACTATTTGCAGCTATTATGAAGGGTAATGTTTCTCTTATTTCTTTTTCAGCTCTTCCATCTTTAGAGTATAGAAAGGTTACTGATTTTTTTGAGTTAATCTGTATCCTGAGACATTGCTGAAGGTTTTCTTCCTCCGTAGCAGTTCCTTGGAAGAATTTTGTGGGTCACTTATGTTTACAATCATATCATCTGCAAATAGAGATAGTTTCACTTCTTCTTTTCCAATTTGGATCCCCTAAATCTCTTTTTGTTCTCTTATTGCTTTAGTTAAAACTTTGAGAACTATTTTGAATAGATAAGGAGAGAGAGGACATCCTTGTCTAGTTCCTGATTTTAGTGGGATTCTTTGAGTTTTTCTCCATTAAGTTTGATGCCGGCTGTCTGCTTCTTGTAAATTGCCTTTATTATATTTATGTATTTTCCCTGTATTCCTGCTCCCTCCAGAGCTTTTATCATAAAGGAGTTTTGGATATTGTCAAAAGCTTTTTCAGCATCTAAGAGTATGATCATGTGGTTTTGTTCCTTTAGTTTTTTTATATGATGGATAACGTTTATGGTTTTTTGTATGTTAAACCAGCCCTGCATTTCTAGGATGGAGCCTAATTGGTAATGGTAGATGATATTTCTTGTATATGGTTTGCTAAAATTTTGTTGAGAATTTTAGCATCAATATTCACGAAGGAAATTGGTCTGTACTTCTCCTTCTTTGCTGTGTCATTGAGTGGCTTGGATATTAGGTTAATTGTGGCCTCATAAAAGGAATTTGGCAATATTTCTTCAGTTTCTACTGTGTGAAACAGTTTAAGGAGTAATGGTAGTAATTTTCTTTGAATGTCTAGTAGAATTCAGCCCTGAAACCATCTGGACCAGGGCTTTTATTTTTGGGGAGGCTTTTAATGACAGTTTTAATTTCCTTAAATGTTATTGGCCTGTTTAAGTAACTAACTTGATCTTCATTTAATTTTGGTAGATGATACCTGTCCAGAGAGGTGTAGATTTCTTCTAGGTTTTCCATTTTTTTTGGAACACAGAGTTTAAAAGTATGAACTGATAATTCTCTGGATTTTCTGGTGGTCTGTTGTTATGTCCCCCTTTTCATTGCCAATTTTGTGGATTTGGACACTCTCTCTCTGTTTTATGATTAGTTTGGATAAGGGCTTATCTATCTTGTTGACTTTGTCTTCAATTCATTGAATCTTTGTATTGTTCTTTTTGTTTCAATTGTATTGACTTCAGCTCTAAGTTTGATTATTTCCTGCCATCTACACCTTCTAGGTGAGTTTGCTACTAATTGTTCTAAGGCTTTCAGCTGCACTGTTAGTTCTCTAGTTTGGGATTTCTGTAGGCTTTTCATATAGTCATCTAGTGCTATGAATTTTCCTCTTAAGACTGCTTTCATTATGTCCCCACAAGTTTGGGTATGTTGTGGATTCATTTTAATTAAATTCTAAGGAGACTTTGATTTCTTTCTTAATTTCTTCCTTGTCCCAGAGGTGGTTCAGCTGAGTGATGTTTAATTTCCAGGAGTTGGTAGGCTTTCTTTGATTTTTGATGTTGTTGAACTGTAACTTTAAGCCCCGGTGTTTCAATATGTTACAAGGGATTATTTTCATTTTTTTGTATTTTTTGATATTTGCTTTATGACCAATTATGTGCTCAATTTTGAAGAAAGAGCCATGAGGAACTGAGAAATATGTGTATTCTTTTGCATTTGGGTGGAAGCTTCTGTAGATACTTATTAAATCCATTTGTATCATAACCTCTTTTAGACTCTTTATTTCTCTGTTGAGACTGTCTGCTTGACCTATCCAGGTTGAAAGTGGGGTATTGAAGTCTCCCATCCTTACGGTGTGAGAATTGATGTGGAATTTGAACTTTAGCAGTGTTTCTTTTACATAAATTGGTGCCCTTATATTATGGGCATTAAATATTCAGAACTGAAATCTCTTCTTGACCAATTTTTCCTGTGATGAGTAAGTAATGACCATCTTGGTCCCTTTTAATTGCTTTTAGCTTAAAGTCTACTTTGTTAGATTCTAGAATGGCAACCCTAGCTTGTTTCTTAGGACCACTTGACTGGAAAATCTTTTCTCAATCCTTTACTCTAAGCCTGTGTCTGTCTTTGTGGTTGAGGTGTGTTTCTTGTAGGCAACAGAAGGATGGTTTCTGTTGTTGTATTCATCTTGTTAGTGTGTGTCGTTTTATAGGATAATTGAGTCCATTGATATTAAGGGTTAGTAGTGACCACTGATTGATATTTCTTGCTATTTTTGGTGGTAACTTGTTTGATTTCTTTTCTCTGGAGTATTATTCTGTGGGGTTATTGATTGTTTGTGGTTTCATGTGTGTATCTGGGGTCCTCAGTTTGGAGTTTTCCCTCTAATACTTTCTGTAGTGACGGATTGGTAGATAGATATTGTTTCAGTCTGACTTTGTCATGATTTATCTTGTTTACTCCATCTATGTTGATTGATAATTTTGCAGGGTATAGTATTCTAGTTTGGCAGCCATGCTCTTTTTGTGTTTGTATAACTTGTGTCCAAGCCCTTCTAGCTTTCATCATTTCATTGAATAGTCAAGTGTTATTCTGATGGGCCTGACTTTATAGGTAAGTTGGCCCTTTTCTTTTGCAGCTCTTAAATTTTTTTTTGTTCTGTATGGTTTGTATATTGATTATTATGTGGTGTGCTGACCTTTTGGGGGGCATATCTATTTGGTGTTCTGTAAGCTTCTTGTGTCTTTATAGGCATTTCCTTCTTCAAGTTAGGAAAGTTTTCTTGTATGCTTTTATTGAAATCATTATCTGTGCCTTTGAGCTGGTATTCTTCTCCTTTTCCATTCTTATTATTCTCAAGTTAGGTCTTTTCATGGTGTCCCAGATTTCGTGAACTTTTTGTGTTATGGCTTTTTTGGTTTTAGTATTTTCTTTGTCTGATATATCTATTTGAGTTTCTGAGTCTTCCACTTCAGAGATTCTATCTTCCGTCTCTTGAACTCTGCTGGTCATGCTTGTATCTGTGGTTCCAGCTTTTTTCTTCAGGTTTTCTATTTCCATCTTTGCCTCATTTTGTGCCTTTTTTATTGCTTCTATTTCAGATTTTAGTTCCTGGCATGTTTCTTTCATAGATTTGTTCATCTCTTCCAATTTTTTTTTTTTTTTGTATTTCTTTAAGGGAATTTCTCATATCTTGTTTGAGGGCTTCAGTGATCATCTTAAAGCATTTTTGATGTAGCTTCTTTCTGTTTCCTCTTCATTGCTCAATGCAGGTCTTGTAGTTGTAGGATTGCCACTTTCTTCCGGTGTTACCTTGTTATTCTTTATATTATTATATATATATATATATATATATTTGCACTAGTGTCTGCCCGTGGCTTCAATGATTCACAATTAGCTCGTTCCTTGTCATTTGTGGCAAGCAGACTTGTGTGTCTCCTCTCAACTCTGAGTAAGGGGTCTGCTCAATCTCTATCTCTGCTCTGGACAGTGAAATGAATTTCAAGTCCTCAGTCCTTCTCTGTTGAAGCAGTTGGTGGCAGGGTGGCCATGCATGTTCCCTTGTCTTAGCAGCAGCTGTAGTAACCCTGACAGCCATAATTTATCTCTGTCTGTTACGGAGTGTGTGGAGACACGCTCCACAGACAGAACCTGTCCCTGAAAACATTAATTTTTAATTTATGCATGTGTGCTTTACAGTGTTTTCCTATATCAAGATTGGGTCAGGTGTTCCTCTGGAGGGATTGGGCTCCAAGTTGCCAGTCCAAGGTGCTTTAGATGCCAAACTGTTCAGTGGTTGTGGTTTGCAAGCTTGAGTGTGCTTTGCTTTTTGTTTAAAGTCCACTAATAAGTGAATACATCCTCTGCTTATCTTTCTAGGTTTGTGATGCCTCGCTCAAGAGGATATTATCTCCTTGAAAATATTATATTTATACAACAAATAATATATTGATCATAAATATGCTTTCTATTCAAACATGTCTAAAATGAGACAGATAATCAGCAATCATATGGCTCTTCTTGTCAAATACACTGTGCTTTTATATACACAGTTTATTCTGGAATGCTTCTGCTATAGCCATTCCATACTTAAATTATCAAGGATATTAAGCAGTTATCATGCTTGTCCTTTGTTTTTAGATTGAATTGCAATGTATCATTAACCATCTCTACCTTATTTCTGATACAGATGTAATTTTTTTTAGTTATTATTATATGCTTACTTAGTGGTGTCTGCTTTTACCCCCAGGTACATTTTCTATAATAATTAATAAACATGCTTATTCCATAATTTTATAATATAATATAATATAATAATTTTGTAGCACTTAACCTTTATATATGGATCACTGCAAAAATGCTTCCTATGGTTCTCATCACAAAATTTATTACACTGTTTTCAAAACAGAAAATCAACATGAATATTTGTTGCTTTAGTTGTTAAAATGATCTCGCTGATAAATCACTTCAGAATAGTCTCATGGCTATTTGCTATATTTTTTAAAACCATGTTATTTATAAATGCAAAACATAAATTCTGGAAATTTATTTAAATCTTTTTTAATAAAGTTTTTATTTTGTCAAATTTTTAAATGATTGTTTTTGTGTTTGCAACCTGGAATATTTTTTAATAATAAATAAGATTATTTATTACATGTTTAGAATAATAAAAATCTTAACTAAAATTTAAAACTTCCCATTAAAATGAAATTTAATGCTTATGCAATTTAGTAAAATAACTAATACATTAAGTGTACAACCCTGAGTTTCTCTTCCCCTTTGTTGGTCTTCTCACTCAATCTTGAATTTGTTCTTTGACAATTGTACATGTATGCAATACCTGAGAGTTAGCCTCAACTTCCATGCTCTTTTATTCCCCTCTCCATTACTGCCATCTCCCCTCCTCTCTTTCATTTTCCTTTCTCAGATTCATTCCCTTCTATTTTGTGTTTGACTGAGTTTAACCAAGAGCCTCTGTGTGAATATAGGTTTGGATCTCTAGGATGGAGCCTGCTGTGTTCAGAAGGGTAGGTAGATAAGGAAGAAACTTAGAGAGAGGTAGACACAGAAATTCTAGGAAGGAAAAGTATATTATTATAAGGTGACACTGCTTCCTGTGGTCCTTGGGGTTCTTTTTGTATTTTAAAAACTATCTATTCAGTTTATTTGGCATTTTACTGTTTAGTTAGCTTGTAATGGAAAGAAAATACAGGTCTCCATCTACAGATAGATTCATTTTTTAAAAAAATAATAACAGTGGCAGCACTTGCAAAATTTTTGTTGTAATGAGACATTTTACTACATTTGAGCCATTGGGGATTAGAATGTTTATGAGTAAATCCCAGTGGCTATTTTCTTCTTTGTGGCACCAATGGTATGCCGGCTTGCTGGATGAGGTCTCATATGTGATTACAGAGATTTCTTGAGAACAATTAAAGGAGAAGATTAAATTTTTTAGTGTTTGATAGTGCCTGTAAGAGTGTATCAGCATGTGGATGCTGAGGTCGCTTGGACACTGCTATGTATAGTAAGAAATGTATCTGAGGCCTGGAAGGTTGGCAAGCATTAACCAGTTTGTATGAAAGAGGAAGTGGGATACAGCTGGCATCCTCAATCTTAGCCTCTGATTCAGCAGGTGCTAGATATGTTGTATCAAAAAGAGGCTAAGATGTAGGTGTTGTCTTGCTGTTTCCCATGGCAAAAGGGCTGAAAGGGGAAGATTGTAGTTGCATGAATGAGACTCAAAGCCAAATATCGGGGGAAGGCTGAAATATCAGAGAGAGGAAGCACCACAGTCAGTTCTCATCCAGCTGTCTTGCAACTTCCTCAGCTTTGCTCCTAGTAACTTCTGCCAGTTGCTTCTGTTTTGCCTGGTTTCTATGAGCCCTTTTATACTCTATCCTATCCAGATTAGAGTTAAAGGCCTGTAGCCTTGAACTTACAGAAACAGAAGAAGTTCTGTCTCTGGAGTTATGGGATCAAGGGTGTTGGTCACCACTCCTGGCTTTCCCTGTGCTGGGATCAATGATATGTGTGACTGATTCAGCTGTTTATCTTTGTATTCAAGATTTTAAGAATTTCCTGAGCTATCTGCCTAGGATTTGACTGTGTACTCTTTCCCCAATATTCAGGTTTTATTAAATATGTAAGATATATTCACAGAAGATGACTGAGAAGAGTCAGAATGGGGATAGAGCATGGTAAAGGTGACAGAGGAAAGCCCACAGTTTGTCCTTTAATAGAGAAGAAAGAAAAGGCTGTGATTTAGCATGTGGACTGAAACCTTTTAGGTCCAGTACAATAAACACTGGTAGTCAAGAAATGCACAGCTCATCATCTGCTCAAATTGAGGAAGGTTTTTCAACAAGCAATGGAAGAGTCTGTTACAGCCTGCTTCTTAAGTCTGTAACACGTGAGGGCAGATATGACCAGTCTGACTGTTATGGAGGCAGATACACATACACACTCCTCCTTAAAACAAAGGATGAAGAAGTTGAATCAAAATTAGGGACATTAGTCCCTGTTAGATTGGCTTCTACGACGCATTAGAAACATTTGAAAAATGTTCTAGTTTTCCCATAAACACCCAGGTGGGGGGAGAGCGGGGAACATTAGAGATAGGACAGATCATTGTATAAATCAAGTTTGTAACATGCTACAACATATGAGGTAAGATAAAAAAATGGAGGAAACAGACAATAATTCCTGTCAATTACTCAGAAACCAATGTAGTGATATTTGTTTTGCTTGAGATCCAGGATGATAAGCCACTCATGTGTGGTTGGTCAAAATGGGAACATGTAGAATTTACTTCTCTGAGAAGTGTGGTGGCTATCAAAGAGTATAGATTGTCTAGTGGCTGTGATGAAATTGTAAAAACCATTAGGGTATTTTAAACAGCAGAGCATTTTTTTTGCCAGGTCCAAAGCCCTTTATATCCCAGGGCAGTTTGTGAAGAAGCCAGGCTGCTTTCTGGCTGCATAAGATATATTACAATATTATGACCATATAATTATAAATTAATGAGAGCTGTATAGATCTCCACACACATGCTATGCTCAGCATTGCTATTCTACTGAGCAAATGAAACAAGTAGTGATGTGCTTTACTAAACCTTAATAATTCAGTTTTAAGTTTGCTTTTCTTTAAGTGACTAAGAACAATTTGTGTTCACTTGAAACTGTCAACACTGGACTTTCAGAGTATTTCCCCCTGTTTATATCCACAGACCTTTCAGATGATGGTAGCCCCAGGCCTTGCTTTGTTATCTTATCTGCCACTTATGAAAAATTGTCATGACATAAATGACATAAAGACAATTCATAAATATTTTGTAGATTTAGAAATGCATCTAAAATGCCTATAGGTACATCTAAAGTAATAAGAATGGGTGAGGGACAATTCATATAAAGTGCAAAGGCCAGGTACAACTCTAAGACTCCTGAGAGTAAATATGGTCCCTTGAGACATCTACTAGACCTGCCTATGTTACTGAGAGAACTTTACAGCAGCTAGTGCCTACAAATGTAAAAGAATTGCAAGTATTCTGGGGACTCATTGGATACTAGTGAATTTTCATGCTCTACCTTGCTCAAGTTTCCATTCTCTGTATAACTTAATAAAGAAGACCATATGAGATTGAAACAGAAAGGCTCAAGTGTTTTTTGAGAAGCTACAATCTTTGTGGGACAGGTTAAACAGATGTGTTCCCCATTATCCCTATGCTCCCTCACATTGGAGTTACTCAGAAGGCTACAGCTAGGTGACATGGCACAACCAAGGTGAGCTAACAATTTCAATAAGGTTTAGGTCTCAGGCATGCAAATGGGTAAAAGCTTGCTTTGTGGTGCTAGAACAGCAATTTATGGCTACATATAAAATATTACAATAAATATAATCCAACATGGGGCTCACTATCAAACAGTCCATCAAATGGATGGTTGGATTAAAGGACTTTCTGGGGTAGAACTTCTACCACTCTACAAAAGTGGCATGCATATTTGCAGTACTGTAGTGAAATGTCTGGAAGAACTGCCCCTAATGTCATGCCAGCTATCCTGGGTCCAGTTTCTTTTTCAACCACTGAAACTTCAACTATAACTAAACTAATATTTAAGCCCAGTAAAGTGCTAGACTTGACACCACTCATCCCTGTAGTTGCCCTGTACAGAGGTACAGGACATAAGCACTGAACAAAAATGAGTAGCTGTGGTTAGAGACTCAGCAGACTTGGCCTGGGAAAGTCTCTATTGACACATGGGTTGTATTCAGAAATCTTACTTTATTGATAACTCAGTGGTAAAAAAGAGTACTGATAGGTGTTGGGTCAGCCAGTGTGGGGGTCAACAGATGGGAAGGGGAATATATAGCAAATTTCAAAATAAAATAAAACCCATTATATTTTTCCATGTGTCAGTCCATAGCCCATCAAGTCCTTGATATCAGGAAGCAGATGCAGTTAGTAATGCATTTGCCTTCAGGTAAGACTGAAGACTGAACATTACGTTCATGTAAAGTCTGGTTATAGGGGAGCCAATACAAGTTGTAAAATATCTAAGGCCTTTGGTCTTCCTACAAAATAGTATGATACCCCTCATGCTGTTCAGTAATGCTAGGCCTGTTCTCCAGTGATAGCTTAGCAGATGGATGCTATCATAAAACATGAACATGAGCCTACTTTTTCTATAAGTCAGATAGAATATAGGACCTGGGTGTGTCCTTGAGGGAGGAAATATCCTTCCACCTGTAATGACATTGCCAAAGCCCTCTTAACATGCATTTCCATGTAAGTAAGCATCAGGTAAGACATGATGAAGAGTCTTATCCAACAGTTACACATGGCACATACAGGAAAATGATTCCTTTGGTATGATAGTTCATAGTGACAGGTACTATGTTACTTCTGGTGAAATGCAGAACTGGACTGAAGACAACTATGTACAATAGTATTTTCATCTACTACACAACCCTTCTTTCTCATCTGTGTTAGCTGATGGTAAGGATAAGTCATTGCAATGATAGCTGAAAAGGTATCATGTATTGGTGAGTGAAAGAGATCTCCCAGAAGTTACAAGGTTGATGAAAATAGCCTGTAGTGCTGGAGATGAGATACCTCCTTAAATGTTGTTTTCAAGAATCCCTTGAAGCCACATAAATGTAAGGCTATTGCCACTGTTGTTGGTTGTATGCCAAATCTAGAGGGTAAAAACATGTTGCTAAAGACACCTCATGCTTTTGTTGCAGGTTGTAAAAAAGTTAAGCTGAGATTGAAATGTAAATGACTGGGTGCCTTTCCTGGTATGGCTTTTGACATACATTTATCACTCGCAGTCCTGATTGGTTATGGATCCTGGATGCCTGCTGTTGAACGGAAATGTTAGGTAACCTGTGCCTCCATGTTTTTTAGTGGCCAGCATGTCTATCATGGGTTGGTTCACTGAACAGCTTTCTAATTGAACTTCAGGCCTGCTCCACTGGAAGGATCTTACATTTAATATTATAAGACTAACAAAGTGCCTCCTAAACATTTGTGCTTCTATCCACAGACAAGTGTGGCTCTCAGCCTCAAACAGTCATTAAAGGATAAAAGGAAACATCTGTTTGTCATTGTAGTATGCAGAGAAATCTCATCACCATCAGTGAAGTGCCTGTGGACAAGTGGTTCAATGCTAAGCCATAAATAGACATCACTATCATCTACATCAACAAACTGCAGAAGAGGATGTTAGAAAAGAGTGGGAGTAAAGGATGAAATTTTTTGTTTGTTTATTTGTTTTTCAGTTTTCTCTAATTAGAAAGACCCACTGCAGAAGGCAGTCTGATGTTCTGGAGGTTGAGGAGATATACATAGGTCACATAAATAGGAAAGTGGAAACTTGGAAGGTTCTAAATGCCCTTCTTCACTGTGTAGAAAGAGTATACACTGCATGGGAAGAAGCTTCCAAACTCAGCTTGAGAGTGGATCTCTCAGACTTGTGGAACAGCCTGGAAGTTTTATAGAGTGCTCCAGGGTTGCAGCTATATTGTTATCATCATTCATATTGGGATGGGCTTTTCAGCGATGCAGGAGTTCCTGCTCCAAAAACTGTTTGGGTCACCAAGTTGAATTCTTGGTGCAATTGCTATTTTTGTCTGTTCTGAGATCTTTTCCTGGGATAAGGGTGTGTGTGTGTGTGTGTGTGTGTGTGTGTGAGATATGCCTCTCTAAAAAAAGCTTGAAACATAAGGACTCCGTTTTGTGAAGTAGCCTGAAATCCAATCAAAGGGTGGTTAGATTTTCTGTAGTATTTGTGTTGTTGTACTGGTCACAGCAAGAGGTCCTGGTCCTCCTACAGCAGTCTGCAGTAAACAACAGGGGTGTGAAGCAGCTTCTAGTTTAGTTGAATCTTGATATCTAGTAACCAGTGTAAAGTATATTCATCAATAGGGTCTTATACACTAATTCTAGGGAGTAAAACTAAGATGAATGGCAGGAGCCTGTGTTGGTTTGGAGACTTCTGTGGCCTCTCTAACCAAGAACTCCTAAGGAGGTATAAATATAAATTAAAACCACATTGAGATTCCATTTAATCTCAGTCAGAATGGCTAAGCAAGAAAGGCACATGATATTAATATCAGAACTTTGGATCAAGAGGCAAATGGATCTCTGTGACTTTAAATCCAGCCTTGTCTATATAGTTATTCCATGACAATCAGGGTTATGTAGAGAGAATTTAATCTCAAATCCCTCACCACTATATCCCCAAAATAAATGAAATAAAAGTAAATGTCAACAACATCGGGAAAAAGAAATCCTCTTTCACTGAAGTGGTAATTTATACTAGTACAGCCACTAAAGGAATTATTATATTTCTCAAGAAGCTAAGACAGAACTACTGTATAACTTAGCATATACTTAAAGGATTCTATATCCTACCATAAAGTTACCTGTACTGTTGGGTATGGCTGCTGATACCAATGCTTGAGGAATGGAATTTTTCAATTGAAAAAGAGATAGTGAAAGCATGATACTTTACAAATGGAATTTTATCTAGCTAAAAAGAAAAAAGAATATGAGCTATGCAGTTTAATGAATAAATCTGGAAATAAAACAAAGTATAACAAAAGAACAACAACAACAAAAATCTGCTGATCCAGGCCAGGATAAACATCACATATTCTCTCTCATGTATGGATTCTAGTTTTGAATATTTCTATAGGCCAAAAACTAGAAAGGTGTCTTAATGGTCAGGACAGGAGTGCCTTAAGGGAGCAAGAAAACAAAAATATAGGTGATGTGAAAACAGAGATGAATGCTGGGATAGAAAGGTATAATCAAGGTTCCAGGAAGTAACAAGGCCAGAGAGAGATGAGAAAAATGAAGGTACAAAGAACTATTAAACAAAAAGAAAGAAAGTAAAAGAGAGGAATTATATGAAAAGACACACAGAAACTTACTCTTTTAGACAATTAAAAAGATCTAAGCTAGAAAGCATGTGTCCCACATGACTGGACAACGTTTACCTAAAAGTCATAGTATGAAATTGGGTATGTTTTCAGTAATACTTATGGATGTGAATATTTACATGCAATGTTTCCTGAGATTTAGATACTGTAGTCACTTGGTATTTCTTTAGTAGTGAAGACTATTATTACCTTTGCTTCAGGAGCCACGTTTACTGCAGGAATTCCAATAGTACTTGTAAGAGTGATAGAAATTTGAAAATGGAGTCCTTCCAAAAGCGTAAGGGGTTGTTGAACTAAGCCACCTTGGGACGTTGGGACCTCCGGGCCTTGCTGGGGAGGAGATAAACTGATGGAGAGAAGAGTGAGTGACTGGGAGGAGCAGAAAGGAAGGGAGCCTCAACAAAAGGATACATGAATAAAAAAAATATGCCTTTTTTCATAATACAAAAAGTTTAAGGGGATAGGTTCTGATATCTTTTCAAAGTTTATTGCAGACTTAAAATCAACTAAATTATTTGTATCTAAATACATGAACTATTCTTGGGCTTCACCAAACATTAAAAAGTCCGGCTGAGTATAATATGGATGTGGTGATTCCTTCAGTCCCTGCAGGAATACAAGGCATGAACATTGTCAGGAAGGACAGAATGATCAATAGCCCTTGGTGGTAGTAATTTTTTTTAATCTGATATTTTTTAATTATGAATAAAGTCACAGATTTTATCCATGTATATCCTTGTTCAAGCTCCCTTTGCCATCCTACCCCTTCCAGTCACTCTCTTTCTCCACATCTCTCTTTTTTTTTTTTTGTCTTTTGTTGTGACAAATATTTTCTAAGTTTTTTTTTCCTTCTTTATTTTGTATTTATCAAAAAACAGTAAAAAGAATTTAAAAATGCGGAAGAGTTAACAATAACTATACAGAGGATAATAATCATAAGCATGGCTTATCAAGGGTGGAAATGCAAATAAGATTGCTACACATATATTTTCTTTGTGTTCAGCTTTCCCTCTGAATTTTTTTTTTCCATCCCTGTATATCCTTATTCAAGGTCTCTTCCCCCTCCCA
>PVIH01020870.1:0-13553 GCA_004025045.1 Sigmodon hispidus | reverse complement strand
GCCACCCTTGGCAGGGAGCAGACAGTCCTATGGTCCCACTGGCCCAATAATGCTTGGATCAGTCTTCACTCCTGGCCAAATCCAGTTTTGTCCCCCCTCCCTCAAGAGTGAGTCAGGTGTTCCTATAGATGGACTGGGGTTTGAAGGGTCAGTCCAGGGTGTTTCTGATCCCAAGCTGTTCAGTGGTTGTGGTCTCCACATCTCTTTATCACCTCCCCAGCAAGAGTAGGAGGTTCCAAGGTCCCAATATGGCTTAGTTTAGCATACACTCCTGGCAGCCATTTCCTCACTTCTACATCAAGACTGGATCAGGAGTTCCTCTGGAGGGAGTGGGATCCAAGGTACCAGTCCAATGTCTTTCAGATCCCAAGCTGTTCAGTGTTTGGGGTTTGCAGCTTGGACACGCTTTGAATTTTACTTTTTTTTGTTTAGATTCCACTAATGAGAGAGTGCATCCCCTGCTTATTTTTGGCATTTGTGACACATGCTCAGGAGGATATTCTCTAAATCCATCCATTTGCCTACAAATTTTAGGATATAATTTTTTTTTTCTTACTGCTGAGTAGTACTCCATTGTGTAGATGTACCACAGTTTTTTAATCCATTCTTCAGTTGAGGGGCATCTAGATTGTTTACAGGTTCTAGCTATTGTGCATAATGCTGCTATGAACATAGTTGAGCTAATGCCTTTGGAGTACAAATATGAAACTTTAGGGTATACACTCAGTAGTGGTATTTCAGGATAATTGGGGAATTATTTCCAGTTTTCTGAGAAACTGCTATACTGCATTCCAGAATGGCTAAAAAAGATTACACTCCCACCAACAATGAAGAAGTGTTTCCCTTGCTCCTGAACTTCTCCAGCATAGGCTGTCATCTGTGTCTTATACCTTAGACAATCTGACATGTGTAAGGCAGTATCTCAAAGTTGTTTTGAATTGCATTTCTCTGATGGCTAAAGATGTTGAGCCCTTTTTCAAGTGCTTTTGAGCCATTTGTAATTCTGCTGAGAATTCCCTTTTTAGTTCTGAACCACATTTTTTGATTGGATTATTCAAGGTTTTGGGGGATAGATTCTTGAGTTCTTTATATATCTAAGAGATCAGTCCTCTATCACTTGTAGGATTGGTAAAAATCTTTTCCCATTCTGCAAGCTGTTGTTTTGTCCTATTGACCATATCCTTGGCTTTACAAAAGACTCTCAGCTTCAGAAGATCCTACTTATTGATTGTTGATCTTAGTGTCTGTGCTACTGGTATTATATTTAGGAAGGCGACACCTATGCCAATTCATTGCTTGTTATTTTCCATTTTCTTTCCTATCAGGTTCAGTGTGGCTGGGTTTATGTTGAAGTGTTTAATTCCCTTTGATTTGAGCTTTGTGCAGGGTGACAGGCTTGTATCTATTTGCATTTTTTCTACACACTATGATCCAACTAAGCCAATACAATTTGTTAAAGATACTATCTTTTTTCCATTGAATATTTTGGGCCAGTTTGTCAAAGATCAGGGGTTCATAGACTTTTGGTTTCATGCCCTGATTCTCAGTTTTAGTCCATTGATCTACAAGTCTGCTTTTATACCAGTACCAGGCTGTTTTTATTACAGTGGCTCTACAGTATAACTTGAAGTTGGGGATGGTGATGCCTCTTGAGGTAATTTGTTGAGCAAAATTGTTTTGGCAATCCTGGCTTTCTTGTTTTTCCAAATGAAATTGAGTATTATTCTATCAAGGTCCGTAAAATATTGTGTTGGGATTTTGATGGGAAGTGATTGAATCTGTAAATTGCTTTTGGTGTAATTGCCACTTTTACTCTATTGATCCTACCTATCCAGGAACATGGGAGAGCTTTCCATATTCTGATATCCTCTTCAATTTCTTTCTTCAGTGATTTAAAATTTTTGTTAAATAAGTCTGTTACTTCTTTGGTTATAGTTACTCCAAGGTATTTAAAACTATTTGCAGCTATTATGAAGGGTAATGTTTCCCTTATTTCTTTTTCAGCTCTTCTATCTTTAGTGTATAGAAGGGCTACTGATTTCTTTGAGTTAATCTTGTATCCTGCTACATTGCTGAAGGTGTTTATCAGCTGTAGCAGTTCCTGGGAAGAATATTGTGGGTCACTTATGTATACAATCATATCATCTGCAAATAGAGATAGCTTTACTTCTTCTTTTCCAGTTTGTATCCCCTTAATCTCTTTTTGTTCCCTTATTGCTTTAGCTAAAACTTTGAGACCTATATTGAATAGATAAGAGAGAGAGGACATCCTTGTCTAGTTCCTGATTTTAATGAGATTGCTTTGAGTTTTTCTCTATTAAGTTTGATGTTGGCTGTTGGCTTTTTGTAAATCGCCTTTATTATATTTAGATGTTTTCTATTTATTCCTGATCTCTCCAGTACTTTTATCATAAAGGAGTGTTGGACTTTATCAAAGGCCTTTTCACCATCTAAAGATGTGATCATGTGGTTTTTTCATTCAATTTATGTATATGATGGATGATATTTATGTTTTTTCATTTGTTGAACCATCTCTGCATTTCTGGGATGAAGCCTTTTTGAGTATGATTTTTTTATAGGTTGTTTTATATGGTTTGATAAAATTTTTTGAGTATTTTAGCATCAATATTCATGATGGAAATTATTTTATAATTCTTCTTTTCTTTGTCTTTGAGTGGTTTAAGTATTAGGGTAATTGTAGCCTCATAAAAATAATTTGGCAATATTCCTTTAGTTTAGTTTGAGGAATAATGTTAATAATTCCTCTTTGAATGTCCGGTAGAATTCTGCACTGAAACCATCTGGACCTGGGCCTTTTTTACTTGGGAGGTATTTGCTTGCTGGATACCCTCATAGTCATAGTCTGTTTCCTGTCTCCTTGGTAGAGTCTGAGATCATGCTCTAGGGATTGACCGCAGGCCCGTAGTTGTCCAGGTGCTGGAGTCTGCTCACTGCTGAATGGGAGTCTGAATTTCAAAGGCCTAAGTCCTTCTCTGATGATACAGTTCACCCTGATTGAGAGGGACTCTTCAGACAGGTTGTCTAGGTGCTGGATTCTGCTTACTGCTTGATGGGGGTATGAATTTCAAAGGCCTCAGTCCATCTCTCATTGGTAGCATTTTGTCACATTGAATGATTCAGAAATATTTTTCTATGGAAATCATTGGGGACAAAAGATACATGACAATACTAGGAAAATTTCCAGCTATCTTAACCAGTAAAGAAGCATTTACAATAGGGAAGACATAGATCTGCTCTCAAGATGAGGAAGGATAATAAGAATAGGTGTCCTTTCATGTTTATCTTCTTGTGGAGATTTAGTCAATCTTATTAAAAACCAAAACCAATTCCTATTTTCATAAAGTGTGTGTGTGTGTGTGTGTGTGTGTGTGTGTGTGTGAGAGAGAGAGAGAGAGAGAGAGAGAGAGAGAGAGAGAGAGAGAGATATCAAGTCAAAAGTAATCTCTGTAAACTGATACTATTTGAAACTTGTCAGAAATACAACAGAAAAGTTCAATAAAGCTTTTAGCCATCTAGTTTACCTTTCTGTCTTTTCAATCACTTTCAGAGAAGTCATTTATTTGTTTAATAAATATTTTCTGAGCTACTTGCCATGTGCCTGAGAGAAGACATAGTGGTAAGCATCACCACATTGATTTCATGCTTTCTCTTTGTTAGCTTTTGTATGAATCTGTTTTTTGTTGCCAAAAACTCAATGCTAAAGCAAGAAGCTGTGAAAAGGAAGATATGCTCCTTAACACACATTTTTGACATTTCATGAGCTTGTTTCTGACAGTAACC
Source organism: Sigmodon hispidus (assembly GCA_004025045.1). Classification (NCBI taxonomy): domain Eukaryota; kingdom Metazoa; phylum Chordata; class Mammalia; order Rodentia; family Cricetidae; genus Sigmodon; species Sigmodon hispidus. The sequence continues at coordinate 9,752 of PVIH01020870.1, read as the reverse complement.
ATCTTGCTGTCAGAGTTATGTGACATTGCAGGGATGTTATGGTAGGAGATATGAAACACATATGCATCAAAATGGATTGCCACCCTTATTCATACAACACAAAGATTCAGTCATGGAGGATATAGCTTGATAGATTTGTGTAATCTACATTACTTTTCTAAAAGATAGATTGTGTTTCTTGATTTCTCAAAAATGTAAATTAACTCCCAGCAAATGAAGCCTGGTGAGACTAAAACACCATACCCAAACCATAACATCTTGTTACTGAAGAATGTGCACTAGCAAATATAATGAACTCCTAGAACTGTCAAGCCAGTTTCATGCATTCTTTTTTCTATACAGCACAGTACACAAGCAGCATCTATGAGGTATGTGAACTAAGAAATGAGTAAACAAAAGTGAGGCCAACTGAGTATGTCTGCAATAACTCTGCTTCGTCTAATTCCTGAATGGAATAAATATGAGTTTTTCTTTTCTATGGCCTTATGCCTTGTTTTCCACTTGTGCTCCGTGAACATAGGTAGGCATATGTATGCTATAGGAAGGCCTGTTGCTTTTAAAAAAATAGGAAACAAAAGTGTTTGGTTTCCCTGTAGTTGGTATGAGGCCCCTTCACTTTCAGTGACTTTTATTTCCCTTGTCACCAACAGTAATTTCGTCTTTCCATGGTTTTTAATATATTTTTCCATCTCCCTGGAGCACTATGAGAATTGCCTTCTTTTATGCCCAATTCTGTAAAAGGCACCCTCAAGGTCTAAAGGGGGAAGGTGCTGTATATAATACAAGTAATCTCACACTGATGTAGTGCAGGAATATTGCAAGAAATAATCAAATGCTATCTTTAAAATATGGTGAGATCCACAGAGGGCAGGTGCTATTGCAGTTTTCTTCAGTATAACTAGGCTCATAAACAAAAGTGTATATCTCTTCACAGAGTTGAGAATTTCCTTATTTGTAAATATTACATCTCTAGAAATAGAAATGCAGCCAAAGTAAGAATGAAACTTAAAAATAAATATTTAAATGAAAATCTGATAAATTTTATTGTTGGTTACACTGCAGAAAGTTCACTGATGTGGAAAGTTAGTAGCTATGGAATCTGAAATTCTTTCTGACCCCAGATTACTATGTATCTTCAGAAAGTGATGATCTGCATAAAACTGAAGAACCTGGAGATGATGAGTCACATTGTTCCTTCATATATTGCCTTAGTCTGTGGTCTATTGGTATTAAGAGCCACCTTTACCCAAGTAATTCCTACTTTAAAAAAAAACATTAAAATATGGCTTATAGCTTGAGAGGGTTAGTCCATAAACCTTATGGTATAGAGCATGAGCGCATGTAGGTAGACATGGTAGCTGAGAGTTCTACAACAGGATTCACAGATAGAAAGAAGAAGGAAAGGCACTGGGGTTGGCTTGGGCCCTTGAAACCATACCCCTGTGATGCACTTCCTTCAACAATCCACACTTTCTAATTGTTTCAAATAGCGCCACTTTCTAAGCATTTAAATATATGAACCTAAGGAAGCCATTGATATTCAAACCATCAAGAATATAAACAGTTTTATTGTGATTCCACACAAATCTAAGTATTCTCAGTAATTATGATTTTTCTATCCTAGTATATACATATGATACAAAGAAAGTGGAAGGCCTTTGATAAATATTTGTTGAATTGACATTTTACTATATTAGTCTTATTAGATATTTGTAAAATCATATCACTATGTTCTGTAAAAAGATAAAAGTACTTTTTATAGTCTAAAAATATTAAGGTGTTTTTGTTAACTTATTATTAAATAAAAGAAGCCACAAGATGTGGAAGCTCATGCCTAGAATCCTAGGGGATTTATAATGCTCAGGAGTTCATGGCTGGTTGCATTATATGGTTGGACTGGCTATATAGCTAGTCTTTATCACAAATAGTCAAGGTAGATGCATAGGTGAAAATGGGCATTTCAGTACTACCAGTGTTTATAATTGGAGGATTTTAGAGAATGAGACAAATGAACATCAGGAGCTTTGAAGTAGACCAGGAATAAGAATGTTATCCAAAGGACACAAATGAGCCATGACCAATGCACATTATCTTTATTTATAAATCTTGTGACTAATCTATCAAGTACAGTTTATCTACATCCAAGATATTTTTCTATGATATCAGCAAATATTACACATATACAAAGGGAGACTTTGCCATGGAATGTAAAGAAAGGTTAGAAATAAAGAAAAAGGAGCCAAAATCAATAGAATTTCTACTGTGAAATCTTCTCTATTTTTCTGTCTGTTTAATTTTCTTAAATTGTACCTAGAATAACAAAACTTATTTTATGGTCTAGGCAATGAAGTTAGCAAAATAAATAGCAATCTTTTTTTTCCCCTGGGATATCTCAAAGCAAGAATGTATGCTGTTTTGTTAAGGGCATAGATATTTAGGATTGAAATTTTGTCTTGGTGGATTTTTCCTGTGCTGAATAACTAGTGACCTTTCTGGACTCTTTTTATTGATTTTAATTTAAAGTCTATTATGTTAGATATTAGAGTGGCTACACCAGCTTGTTTCTTAGGGCCATTTGTTTGGAAAGTCTTTTCCCAATCTTTTACTCTGAGCTTTTGTCTGTCTTTAGAGTTGAGGTGGGTTTTATGTATAGAGCAGAAGGATGGTTTCTGTCTTTGTATTCATCACGCTAGAGTATGTCTTTTCATAGGTGAAATAAAAAATGATATCCTGAAGTTTACAAGCAAATGGATGGATATTGTGAATATCCTCCTGAGTTAGGTATCACAATCTCAGAAAGAGAAGCAGGGGATAAACTCATTAGTATATTACAAAATAAAAAAAAGAAGTCATTGTATACAAGAGCTCAAGGCTAGAATACAGCTAAATGACACAGTATCTCATTTCTGTAATGATGGCTGCTGGCAGGGGTGTGTGTGAGGAAAGACTTGTTTTCTTTTCTTTTTCTTCTTTATTTATTTTGTATTAATCATAAAAACAGTAAAATGAATTTAAAATGCTGAAAAGTTCACAAACTATAAAAAAGATAAAAATCATAAGCATGACTTATCAAGGGTGATAATGCAAATAAGATTGCTACACATATATTTACTTTGTGTTCAGCTTTCCCTCTGAATTTTTTTTCCATCCCTGTATATACTTATTCAAAGTCCCTTCCCACTCTCGTCACATCAGGTCATTTTTCTTCTCCGCAAATCCTCATCCCCTCCCTGGGCAAAGACCAAATAGTCCTATGGTCCTACTGACCCGATAATGCTTGGATCATTCTCCACTTCTGGCCAAATCCAGTTTTGTACTCCCTCCCTAAAGAGTGAGTCAAGTGTTCCTATAGTTGGAGTGGGGTCCGAAGGGTAAATCCAGGGTGTTTCTGATCCCAAGCTGTTCAGTGGTTATGGTTTGCCGCTTGGGCATGCTTGGCTTTTTATCTCGTTTGTTTGTTTAGAGACCACTAATGAGTGAGTACATCCCTGCTTATCTTTCTGAGATTGTGATACCTCGCTCAGGAGGATATTCTCCAAATCCATCCATTTGCCTGCAAATTTTAGGATATCATTTTTTCTTAGTGCTGAGTAGTATTCCATTGTGTAGATGTACCACAGTTTGTTAATCCATTCTTCAGTTGAGGGACATTTAGGTTGTTTCCATGTTCTTCCTATTACAAATGATGCTGCTATGAACAGAGTTGAGCTAATACCTTTGGAATGTGAATGTGCTTCTTTTGGGTATACACCCAGAAGTGGTATTGCTGGGTCCTTGGGGAGATTGATTCTCAATTTTCTGAGAAACCGCCGTATTGCATTTCAAAGTGCCTGAACAAGCTTACACTCCCACCAACAATGGAGTGGTATTCCCCTTGATCCACATCCTCTCCAACATAGGCTGTCATTTGTGCCTTTTATCTTAGCCAATCCAACAGGTGTTAGGTGGTATCTCAAAGTTGTTTTGATTTGCATTTCTCTGATGGCTAAAGATGATGAACACTTTTTCAGGTGTCTTTCAGTCATTTATAATTCCTCTGCTGAGATTTCCCTTTTTAGATCTTTTCCCATTTTTTGATTGGGTTATTCAAGGTTTTGGCCTCTAGATTCTTGAGCTCTTTATATATCTTAGAGGTCAGTCCTCTATCATTTGTAGGGTTGGTGAAAATCTTTTCCCATTCTGTAGGCTGTCGTTTTGTCCTATTGACAGTGTCCTTGGCTTTACAGAAGCTATTCAGCTTCAGGAGATCCCACTTATTGATTGTTGGTCTTAGTGTCTGTGCCACTGGTGTTATATTTAGGAAGTGGTCTCCTGTGCCAATTTGTAGAACTGTATTTCCCACTTTCTTTTCTATCAAATTCAAAGTGGCTGGGTTTATGTTGAGGTCTCTGATCCACATGGATTTGAGTTTTGTGCAGGGTGAGAGGCTCAGATCTATTTGCATTTTTCTGCACACTTCCATCCAACTATGCCAACACCATTTGTTAAATATACTATCTTTTTTCCATTGAATGTTTTGGGCCACTTTGTCAAAGATTAGGTGCTCAGAGGATTTTGGGTTAATGTCTGGATCCTCAATTCTGTTCCATTGGTCCACAATTCTGTTTTTATGCAAGTACCACGCTGTTTTTATTACTGTAGCTCTATAGTATAGCTTGAAGTCAGGGATGGTGATACCTCCTGAGGTTCTGTTGTTGAATAAAATTGTTCTGGCCATCCTGGCTTTCCTGTTATTCCAAATGATATTGAGTATTGTTCTTTCAAGGTCCAAAAAATATTGTTTTGGGATTTTGATGGGCATTGCATTGAATCTGTAGATTGCCTTTGGTAGAAATGTCATTTTTACTATGTTGATACTACCAATCCAGGAACATGGGAGAGCTTTCCATTTTTTGATGTCCTCTTCAATTTCTTTCTTCAGTGATTTAAAATTTTTGTTAAATAGGTATGTTACTTCTTTGGTTATAGTTACTCCAAGGTATTTAATACTATTTGCAGCTATTATGAAGGGTAATGTTTCCCTTATTTCTTTTTCAGTTCTTCTATCTTTAGTGTATAGAAGGGCTACTGATTTCTTTGAGTTTATCTTGTATCCTGCTACATTGCTGAAGGTGTTTATCAGCTGTAGCAGTTCCTTCGAAGAATTTTGTGGGTCACTTATATATACAATTATATCATCTGCAAATAGAGATAGCTTCACTTCTTCTTTTCCAATTTGTATCCCCTTAATTTCTTTTCGTTCCCTTATTGCTTTAGCTAAAACTTTGAGAGCTATATTGAATAGATAAGGGGAGAGAGGACATCCTTGTCTACTTCCTGACTTTAATGGGATTGTTTTGAGTTTTTCTCCATTAAGTTTGATACTGGCTGTCGGCTTCTTGTAAATCTCCTTTATTGTGTTTATATATTCTCCCTGTATTCCTGATCTCCTAAGGGCTTTAATATTAAAGGACTGTTGGATTTTGTCAAAGGCTTTTTCTGCATCTAAAGATATGATCATGTGGTTTTGTTCCTTTAGTTTGTTTATATGATTGATAACATTTACAGTTTTTCGTATGTTAAACCAGCCCTGTATTTCTGGGATGAAGCCTATTTGGTCGTGATGGATGATATCTTTTATACATTGTTGTATACGTTATGCCAAGATTTTGTTGAAAATTTTTGCATCAATATTCATGAGGGAAATTGGTCTGTAATTCTCCTTCGTTGCTGTGTCTTTGAGTGGCTTGGGTATTAGGGTGATTGAGGCCTCATAAAAGGAATTTGGCAATATTCCTTTAGTTTCTACTGTGTGAAATAGTTTGAGGAGAAACGGTACTAATTCTTCTTTGAATGTCTTGTTGAATTCGGCAATGAAACCATCTGGACCAGGGCTTTTATTTTGGGGGAGGTTTTTAATGACAGCTTCAATTTCCTTAAGGGTTATAGGCCTGTTTAGGTAATTAATCTGATCTTCATTTAATTTTGGTAGATGGTACCTGTCCAGAAAGCTGTCATTTCTTCTAGTTTTCCATTTTTGTGGAATACAGATTTTCAAATTATGATCTGATAATTCTCTGTATTTCCTGGGGATCTGTTGTTATGTCTCCATTTTCATTTCTGATTTTGTTGATTTGAACACTCTCTCTCTGGTTTTTGATTAGCTTGGCTAAGGGCTTATCTATCTTGTTATCTTTCTCAAAGAACCAACTCTTAGATTCATTGATTCTTTGTATTGTTCTTTTTGTTTCATTTGTATTGATTTCAGCTATAATTTTAATTATTTCCTACCGTCTACTCCTTCTAGGTGAGTTTGCTTCTAATTGTTATAAGGCTTTCTGCTGCACTGTTAGGTCTCTAGTGTGGGATTTCTCTTGGTTTTTCATATAGGCATCTAGTGCTATGAATTTTCCTCTTAAGACTGCTTTCATTGTATCCCACAAGTTTGGATATGTTTTAGACTCATTTTCTTTGAACTCTAGGAAGACTTTGATTTTTTTCTTAATTTTTTCCTTGACCCAGAGATGGTACAGCTGAGTGATCTTAGTTTCCATGAGTTGGTACGCTTTCTTTGGGTTTTGATGTTGTTGAACTCTAACTTTAGGCCCTCATGGTCCGATATGTTACAAGGGAGTATTTCCATTTTTTTTGTATCTGTTGATATTTGCTTTATGACCAATTATGTGGTCAATTTTGGAGAAAGTTCCATGAGGAGCTGAGAAATATGTATATTCCTTTGCCTTTGGGTGGAAGCTTCTGTAGATATCTATTAAATCCATTTGGATCATAACCTCTTTTAGACTCCTTATTTGTCTCTTGTGACTCTGTCTGGTTGATCTATCCAGGGTTGAAAGTGGGGTATTGAAGTCTCCCACTATTAGGGTATAAGAATTGATGTGGGATTCGAGCTTTAGCAGTGTTTCTTTTACATAAGTAGGTGCCTTTATATTAGGGGCATAGATATTTAAGTTTGAAGTCTCCTTTTAACCAATTTTTCCTGTGATGTATAAGTAGTGACCATCTTGGTTCCTTTTAATTGCTTTTGGCTTAAAGTCTACTTTGTTAGATATTAGGATTGCAACCCCTGCTTGTTACTTAGGACAGTTTGACTGGAAAATCTTTTCCCAAGCCTTTATTCTAAGCCTGTGTCTGTCTTTAGGGTTGAGGTGTGTTTCTTGTAGGCATCAGAAGCATGGCTTCTGTTGCTGTATCCATATTGTTAGTGTGTAACATTTTATAGGAGATTTGAGACCATTGATATTAAGGGAAAATAGTGACCATTGATTAATATTTCCTGCCATTTTTGGTGCTAACTTATTTGTATTTCCTTTCTCTAGGGTATTCTATGTAATTATTGATTGTTTGTGATTTCGTGGGTGTATCTGGTGTCTTTAGGTTGGAGTTTTCCCCCTAATACTCTCTGTAGTGCTGGATTTGTAGATAGATATTCTTTCTGTCTGACTTTGTCCTGAAATATCTTGTTTACTCCATCTATGGTGATTGATAGTTTTGCAGGGTATAGTATTCTAGTTTGGCAGCCATGCTCTTTTAACCTCTGTATAACTTCTGACTAATCCCTTCTAGCTTTCCTCATTTCTTTGAATAGTCAGGTGTTATTCTGATGGGTCTGCCTTTATATGTGATTTGGCTCTTTTCTTTTGCAGCTCTTAAAATTTTTTTTTGTTCTTTATGTTTTGTGGCTTGATTATTATGTGTCACGCTGACTTTTTTGGGGGGTCATATCTATTTGGTGTTCTGTAAGCTTCTTATATCTTTATGGGCATTTCCTTCTTCAGGTTGGCGAAGTTTTCTTCTATTAATTCATTGAAAACATTATCTGTGCCTTTGAGCTGGTATTCTTCTCCTTCTTCTATTCCTATCATTCTCAAATTAGGTCTTTTCATGGTGTCCCAGATTTCCTGAACATTTTGAGTAATGGCTTTTTTAGTTTTACTGTTTTCTTTGACTGATATATCTTTTTGAGCTACTGAGTCTTCCACTTCAGAGATTCTATCTTCCATCTCTTGAACTCTGTTTGTTATGCTTGTATCTGTGTTTCCATCTTTTTTCTTCAGATTTTCTATTTCCATCTTTGCCTCATTTTGTGCCTTTTTATTGCTTCTATTTCAGCTTTTATTTCAGCTTTTAGTTCCTGGCATGTTTCTTTCATAGATTTGTTCATCTCTTCCAATTTTTTGTTTGTATTTTCTTCGATTTCTTTAAGGCTATTTTTCATATCTTCTTTGAGAGTTTTGATGATCATCAAAAAGGAAGTTTTGGTGTTGCTTCCTTCTGTTTCCTCTTCATTGCTCAGTTCAGGTCTTGTATTTGTAAGATCGCCACTCTCTTATGGAGTTACCATGTTGTTCTTTGTATTATTATGTAATTTTTTGCACTGAGGTTTGCCCATGGCTTCAGTGGTTCACAATTAGATGGCTCCTGGTCAGTTGTGGCACTCGGACTTGTGTGCCTACTGTTACCTCTCTGGGAAGAGTCTGAATCTGCCTTTCAGAGACCCCAGAAGTTATCTGTTTGCTCAGTTTGAGGTCAAGGTGGGTACCTGTGCAAATTCCCTCAGCAGGAGCTGTGGTTATGGTGACTGGCAGACTTTATCTGCCTCGCTACAGAGTTCGCTGGTACTTACTCTGCAGACAGCACACAGTCCCAGAAGTGGAACCAGAACCGATGGGTGCTCAACTCTCCCTCCCTGGCTGGGATATTGGTGCTTGGGCCTGGTGACCCCTCCTCACCTCTGGGTGGAGTCTGAGTTTGTCCTTCAGGGTCCCCTGTATTTGTCTGTTGGCTCAGTTCTAGGTGGAGGTAGGTAGCCATGCAAATTTCATCAGCAGGTGCTGTGGTTATGGTGACAGGCAGACTTTATTTGTCCCTGCTACAGAGCTCCCTGGGACTCTTCAGACAGCACCTGGTCCAGGAAGTGGAACTGTTGTAGTAAGTTTTTTTGACTTGTTTTGGGTTTGGGAGTTTGTGATTTGATGCGTGTGTGGTGCCGGCGGTTTGGAATTTGGTTTGTGTGTTTTTGGCTTTTGTTTTTTAAAAGAAATGAAATTATTTGTTTATATATTTTAATATTGTTTAGGTTATATTTTAAGTATATTATTAATTAGTTTTTTGTTTTAAATTAATTTATTTTTATGAATTTACTTATTATGTGGCTTGTAGCTTGTGGCTCACTTGAATTTTTATATGTTTTTTCTTTGGGGGATGGATCGAGACTGGCAAACTCCACCCTTCTTCCTACCTGGCTGCCTCTGATTCTCCACCCACTTCTATGGTGCTCTACACAGGCCAAAACAGTTCTTTATTCACAGTACACAGAGAACATTCCTACCACATCTTTTTTGTTTGTTTGTTTAATTAAAAAGGAAGGTTTTAATTTTTATATAGTAAAATTATAAACAATAGAATAGTTTTTAAGTAAGAATTATAGTTATAATATTAGTTTATTTGTATTTATAAAATTAAAGAGAATATTTTATTATTGTAAGTTTAAAGTTTTATATTTAATATATTTTTTAAACTAAAAAGAACTATATTTAAAATTATTAAATTTTTAATTAAATTAAAGACTATAGAAGGATATATTATTATGTAAATAACTAGGAAGTATAAGTAATTTTTAATGTTTATAAAATGACAGAGATGATATTTGTCTGTTTGGACAGTTATTTAAAGTTTTTTTGTATCATTGGGGTATTTATTTTTAGCCTATATGCTTAAAGTTTTTGGCAAATTTTTTAACGATGTAGGAAATT
>PVIH01020869.1:0-31215 GCA_004025045.1 Sigmodon hispidus | reverse complement strand
GGCAGTGCATTGAATCTGTAGATTGCCTTTGGTAGAATTGCCATTTTTACTATGTTGATCCTACCAATCCAGGAACATGGGAGAGCTTTCCATTTTCTGATATCCTCTTCAATTTCTTTCTTCAGTGATTTAAAATTTTTGTCAAATAGGTCTGTTACTTCTTTGGTTATAGTTACTTCAAGGTATTTAATACTATTTGAAGCTACTATGAAGAGTAATGTTTCTCTTATTTCTTTTTCATCTCTTATATCTTTAGTGTATAGAAGGGCTACTGATTTCTTTGAGTTAATCTTGTATCCTACTACATTGCTGAAGGTGTTTATCAGCTGTAGCAGTTCCTTGGAAGAATTTTGTGGGTCACTTATGTATACAATCATATCATCTGCAAATAGAGATAGCTTCACTTCTTGTTTTCCAATTTGTATGCCCTTAATCTCTTTTTGTTCCCTTATTGCTATAGCTAAAACTTTGAGAACTATATTGAATAGATAAGGAGAGAGAGGACATCCTTGTCTAGTTCCTGTCTTTAGTGGGATTGCTTTGAGTTTTTCTCCATTAAGTTTGATACTGGCTGTCGGCTTCTTGTAAATCACCTTTATTATATTTAGGTATTCTCCCTGTATTCCTGATCTCTTCAGGGCTTTAATCATAAAGGAGTGTTGGATTTTGTCAAAGGCTTTTTCCATATCTAAGGATATGATCATGTGGTTTTGTTCCTTTAGTTTGTTTATATGATTGATAACATTTACAGTTTTTTGTATGTGAAACCAGCCCTGCATTTCTGGGATGAAGTCTGCTTGGTCGTGGTGGATGATATCTTTCATACATTGTTGTATACAGTTTGCCAAGATTTTGTTAAGATTTTTTGCATCAATATTCATGAGGGAAATTGGTCTGTAATTCTCCTTCTTTGTTGTGTCTTTGAGTGGCTTGGGTATTAGGGTGATTGTGGCCTCATAGAAGGAATTTGGCAATATTCCTTCAGTTTCTACTGTTTGAAATAGTTTGAGGAGTAAAGGTAGTAATTCTTCTTTGAATGTCTGGTAGAATTCGGCACTGAAACGATCTGAACCAGGGCTTTTATTTTTGGGGAGGTTTTTAATGACAGCTTCAATTTCCTTAAGGGTTATAGGCCTGTTTAGGTAATTAATCTGATCTTCATTTAATTTTGGTAGATGGTACCTGTCCGGAAAGCTGTCCATTTCTTCCAGGTTTTCCATTTTTGTGGAATACAGATTTTCAAAATATGATCTGACAATTCTCTGTATTTCCTGGGGGTCTATTGTTATGTCCCCCTTTTCATTTCTGATTTTATTGATTTGAACACTCTCTCTCTGTTTTTTGATTAGTTTGGCTAAGGGCTTATCTATCTTGTTAACTTTCTCAAAGAACCAACTCTTAGATTCGTTGATTCTTTGTATTGTTCTTTTTGTTTCAATTGTATGATTTCAGCTCTAAGTTTGATTATTTCCTTCCTTCTACTCCTTCTAGGTGAGTTCGCTTCTAATTGTTCTAAGGCTTTCAGCTGAGCTGTTAGGTCTCTAGTGTGGGATTTCTCTAGGTTTTTCATGTAGGCATCTAGCGCTATGAATTTTCCTCTTAAGACTGCTTTCATTGTGTCCCACAAGTTTGGATATGTTGTAGATTCATTTTCATTTAATTCTAGGAAGACTTTGATTTTTTTCTTCATTTCTTCCTTGACCCAGAGATGGTTCAGCTGAGTGATGTTTAGTTTCCATGAATTGGTAGACTTTCTTTGGGTTTTGATGTTGTTGAACTCTAACTTTAGGCCCTGGTGGTCCGATATCTTACAAGGGATTATTTCCATTTTTTTTGTATCTGTTGATATTTGCTTTATGACCAATTATGTGGTCAATTTTGGAGAAAGTTCCATGAGGATCTGAGAAATATGTATATTCCTTTGCCTTTGGGTGGAAGCTTCTGTAGATATCTATTAAATCCATTTGCATCATAGACTCTTTTAGACTCCTTATTTCTCTGTTGAGACTCTGTCTGGTTGATCTATCCAGGGTTGAAAGTGGGGTATTGAAGTCTCCCACTATTAGTGTGTAAGAATTGATGTGGGATTCGAGCTTAGGAGTTTTTATTTTATATAAGTAGGTGCCCTTATATTAGGGGCATAAATATTTAAGACTGAAATCTCCTCTTGACCCATTTTTCCTTTGATGAATAAGTAGTGACCATCTTGGTCCCTTTTAATTGCTTTTAGCTTAAAGTCTACTTTGTTAGATATTAGGATTGCAACCCCTGCTTGTTTCTTAGGACCATTTGACTGGAAAATCTTTTCCCAACCCTTTATTCTAAGCCTGTGTCTGTCTTTGCGGGTGAGGTGTGTTTCTTGTAGGCAACAGAAGGATGGCTTCTGTTGTTGTATCTATCTTGTTAGTGTGTGACGTTTTATAGGAGAGTTGAGACCATTGTTATTAAGGGAAATAAGTGACCATTGATTCATATTTCCTGCAATTTTTGGTGGTAACTTGTTTGTAATTCCTTTCTCTAGCGTATTCTTCTGTGGAATTATGGATTGTTTGTGATTTTGTCGGTGTATCTGGTCCTAATGTTGGAGTTTTCCCTCTAATACTCTCTGTAGTGCTGGATTGGTAGATAGATATTCCTTCAATCTTACTTTGTCCCGAAATACCTTGTTTACTCCATCTATGGTGATTGATAATTTTGCAGGGTATAGTATTCTAGTTTGGCAGCCATGCTGTTTCAGCGTCTGTATAACTTCTGACCAAGCCCTTCTAGCTTTCATCATTTCCATTGAATAGTCAGGTGTTATTCTGATGGGTCTGCCTTTATATGTGAGTTGGCCCTTTTCTTTTGCAGCTCTTAAAATTTTTTCTTTGTTCTGTATGTTTTGTGGCTTGATTATAATGTGGTGCGCTGACTTTTTTTTGGAGTCATATCTTAATTGGTGTTCTGTAAGCTTCTTGTATCTTTATAGGCATTTCCTTCTTCAGGTTAGGGAATTTTTTTCTATGATTTTATTGAAAACATTATTTGTGCCTTTGAGCTGGTATTCTTTTCCTTCTTCTATTCCTATTATTCTCATATTAGGTCTTTTCATGGTGTCCCAGATTTCCTGAACATTTGAGTTATGGCTTTTTTAGTTTTACTATTTTCTTTGACTGATATATCTATTTGAGGTACTGAGTCTTCCACTTCAGAGATTCTATCTTCAATCTCTTGAACCCTGTTTGTTATGCTTGTATCTGTGGTTCCAGCTTTTTTCTTCAGATTTTCTATTTCCATCTTTGCCTCATTTTGTGCCTTTTTTTAATTGCTTCTATTTCAGCTTTTAGTTCCTGGCATGCTTCTTTCATAGATTTGTTCATGTCTTCCAATTTTTTGTTTGTATTTTCTTCTATTTCTTTAAGATTATTTTTTACATCTTCTTTGAGAGCTTCGATGATCATTAAAAAGGAATTTTTGGTGTTGCTTCCTTTGTTTCCTTTTCATTGGTCATTTCAGGTCTTGTATTCGTAAGATCGCCACTTTCTTCTGGAGTTACCTTGCTGTTCTTTGTATTATTATGTAAGTATTTGTACTGATGTTTGCCAATGACTTCAGTGGTTCACGATTAGGGGACTCCTGGTTAGTTGTGGCACTCAGGCTTGTATGCCTCCTGTCACCTCTCTGTGCGGGGACTGAGTCTGTCCTTCAGGGACCCCAGTCATTATCTGTTCGCTCAGTTGGAGGTGGAGGTGGGTAGCCGTGCAAATTCCCTCAGCAGTAGCTGCTGCAGAGTGCACTGGGACTCGCTCTGTAGACATCACCCTGTCCAGAAAGTGGAACCGAAACCGATGGGAGCTCAACTCTCCCTCTCTGGCTGAGATACCACAACATTCTTAAACTTAAGGGATACAATGAAGGCATTCTAAGAAGCAAGTTCATAGCACTAAGTGCCTTCATAGAAAGGTTAGATAGATGTCATAGTAGTAACTTAATAGCAAACCTGAAAGATCTAGAAAAAAAGAAAAAAATTAATACATAAAAGAAGTAGACATCTCATAGCTGAGAGGTGAAAGGTGGAGATCATCCCTCCTTAAGGCCAAGTGGAGACTTCTACTCTCAAAACCCTGGCCTAGAGAAAATACACAGCCTCTGCATGCCACTCCCTGCCCAAACTTGCCAGTGCATGGGACCAGTCAACCCTTAGGACACACAGCTGATTATGAGCCTTCAGACTGGCAACTAACTAAGAGCCAACCAAGACCTAACCAAGAATAAATTGAGGAAACAATGTGCAGATGGCAGTGCAAGAATACATACAACAATACAAAGATCATCAAGACACCACCAGAAGAAGAAAGTGGTTCTATAGCTTCAAGAACTAAATATAACAATGAAGAAAAACAAGGAAATGACCTTAGAAACAGATTTATGAAGCTAATAGAAGCCTTAAAAGAGGATATAAAAATGCTCTTAAAGAAATAGAAGCAAAAAATTGGAAGAGGTGAACAAATCCCTAAGAGAAAGAAAACCAAAAAAAAAAAAAAAAAACCAAGCAAAAACAGGAGAAAGAAACATTCTGGGAAACAAAAATTAAAATAGAAACAATAAAGAAAGCACAAACTAAGAAAAAGTAGGAAAGAGAAAGCCTGAAACCAAGTTTTAAGCATAACCGACAAAATTCAAGAGAAATGAGAGAATCACTGGAGTGAAAGACTCAATGGTGGAAATAGTTATATCAGTTAAAGAAAACACTAAAACCAAAAAAGTCATAACATGAAATGTCCAGGAAATCTGGGATACCACAAAAAGGCCAAACCTGAAAATAATTGAAATTAAAGAAGGAGAAGAACACCAACTCAATAGCACAGAAAATATATTCAACAAAATCATAGAGAAAACTCCCCCAGCCTAAAGAAGAAAATGCCTATAAAAATACAGGAAGCCTACAGAACACCAAATAGACTAGACCCACAAAAAAGTCTGCTCCCCATATAATAATCAAGCTACTAAACCTACAGAACAAAGAAAAATAAGAGATGTAAAGGAAGAAGATGAAATCACCTATAAAGGCAGACCCATCAGAATAACACCAGACTATTAAATGAAAACAATGAAAGCAAGAAGGTCAGCCATCATATAGACACTAAAAGTGCATGGATGCCAACCCAGACTACTGTACCCAGCAAAACTATCAATCAACATAGATGGAGTAAACAAGATATTTCACGACAAAACCAGATTTAAACAATACCAATTCACATATCCAGCTCTACAAAAAGCCTTAGAGGAAAAACTCTAACCCAAGGAAACCAGAAACACCTATGTAACCACAAACAATTAATAAGCCTACAGAAGAACTCCCACCAGAGGAAATACAAGCTACCACCAAAATTACAGGAAATAGCAATCATTAGTCATTAATATCCCTTAATATCAATGGGATATATTTCACCTATGAAAAGACACACCCTAGCACAATGGATCAAAAACAGAAACCATCCTTCTGCTGCATACAAGAAACACACCCCAACTTCAAAGACAGACACAATCTCAGAGTAAAGGTTTGGGAAAATATTTTCCAATCAAATGGCACTAAAAAAAACAAGCTGGTGTGGCCATTCTAATATCTAACAAAATAGACTTTAAACTAAAATCAATAAAAAGAGACCAGGATGGACATTACTTATTCATCTCAGGAAAAATCCACCAAGACAAAGTTTCAATCCTGAATATCTATGCCCCCAACACAAGGGCACCTACATATGTAAAAGAAACACTTCTTAAGCTTAAATCTCATATTAAACCTGACACACTAATAGTGGGAGACTTCAATACCCCACTTTCATCCCTGGATAGGTCAACCAGACAGAAACTCAAGAGAGAAATAAGGGATCTAAGAGAAGTTGTGACCCAAATGGACTTAATAGATATATACTGAACTTTCCACCCAAACATAAAGGCATATATGTATTTCTCAGCACTCCATGTAACTTTCTCTAAAATTGATCACATAATAGGTCATAAAGCAAATATCAACAAAAAATGGAAATAACTCCTTGTATCATATGAGATCACCATATGAATTACCACCTTACACCTGTCAGAATGGCTAAGATCAAAAACACAGAGGACAGCTTATGCTGGAAAGGATGTGGAGCAACTCTCCTCCATTGTTGTTGGGAGTGTAAACTGTTACAATCTCTATGGAATGTAGTATGGCGGTTCCTCAGAAAACTGGAAATAAATCTCCCCAGACACCCAGCAATACCACTATTAGGCACATACCCAAAGGATGCACATTCGCACTGCAAAGGCATTAGCTCAAATATGTTCATAGCACCATTGTTTATTATAGTAACCTGGAAACAACCTAGATGCCCCTCAGCTGAGGAATGGATTAACTGTGGTACAGCTACACAATGGAATACTACACAGCAGTAAAAATAAATAACATCCTAAAATTTGTAGGCAAATGGATGGATTTGGAGACTATTGTCCTGAGCATGGTATCACAAACGCAGAAAGATAAGCACGGGATGTATTCACTCATTAGTGGACTTCAGGCAAAAAGAAAAAAAACAGCAAAGAATACCCAAGTTGCAAAATGCAACCCTTGAAAAGCTTGGAATGAGAAGGAACTTAAGAGAGACTCCCATGGATTTCCCCTAGGAAGAGAAAATTGAGATCTCCTTAGCTAATTGAGAGGATAAGGAGTTGTAACCAAGAAGAGGTGAACAGGTTGGAATAAATCATGAAAGAAGGGGAGGATTGAGTGAGAGGAACACCAAGAGGGAGGAAAAAGAAAAGAGATGGAGATCTTAATAAAGGGAGTCAATGTGGGGTTGAAAAAAGACCAGGTGCTAGAGTCACCTACAAGAACTCACAGGACATCCCTATCTAGGTCTCCAACCAATAGTGAAGGTGTTGCCTAGACAAGGCTTCCCCTATAAGAAAATGAACAGATACCTGAAGTGCCACCACAGAATTTACATCTAACAATGAATAGAAGTTGAGGCAGAGATACATGCCTGAACTCTGGGCTGAGCTCCCGGTCCAGCTGAGACCAGGGGAGAAGAGTCTATATGAACAAGAGGAGAACTTCCATGGTGATGACTAGCTGGAGCTCTGGAGAGCTCACTGAATTAAGAACAGCCACTGAAGAACCTTCAAGAAAAGGAACTAGGCCCTCCAAGGATAGGCAGCTGTCCACTGACATGAGCAGTATGTGGAGCCTCAAGGGGAGAGATCAGACTGTGTTTCTATGCATGGACTGGCACTTCTGAGTCCACTCTCTCCTGAGGAACACCTAACCCAGACATGACATTACAATGAGGAAATCGTACCTGCCTATAGTGGATGCTGAGTTGGTCCACCTTGAGACTTCTTGCACTTTTGGAAGAGGGGATGGAGGGATGGGGAGGAGGGATGCTGTAGGCAGATAGGGAGGAATTGGGAAGGGGAAGGGAGAAAGAGCAAGGGGATACATGAAAAAAAAGAACTATTTTCTAATAATAATAGTAATAATAATGGAAAGAAATATAACCTCTGAAGTCCCACCTCTAGAGGTCTGTTAATATACTAATCAATTTGCCAAGGTCTGAATGTGTTTTTTTATTCCTGAATACAATAGACTTCTTTTTCTGTGCAGATATGTGTCTTTTGTGAAAATGTGAGCACTGTACTAAACACAAGATGAGAACATACTTTAAAAATAAAGAGTACTTAAAGCCAAAAAAAAAGGAGTAGACATTGAGAATTAATCAAAATCAGGATTGAAGTAAATTTAAAAAGAATCAATAACAATAAAAAAATACAAAGAAACAATGAAGCAAAGTTTTTGTTTTTTGGGAAAGTCAGTAAGATTGACAAACCCTTCTTCAAACAAACTAAAAGGAGAAGAGGGGATATCCAGGTTAACAAATTGAAAATGAAAAGGGGGCTTTTATAAAAATACACACTGAGGAAATCTAGAAAATTATTAGAACATACTTTAAAAACCCCACCAAATTGAAAAATCTAAAAGAAATACATACGTTTCTTGAAACAAAACATCTACCAAAGTTAAATCAAGGTCAGACGGGCAATTTAAACAGGTCCATAATATTCAGTGAAATAGAAGCAATAATTAAAATTCTCCAATGCCCCCTCAAAAGACCAGAACCAGATGGTTTTAGCACAGAATTCTACCAGCCTTTTAAAGAAGAATAAACACCAATACCTCTGAGTTATTTTACAAAATAGAAACAGAAGGAACACTGCCCAATTCATTTTATGAGGCCACAGTTACCCTGATGTTCAAACCACATGAACACTCAACCAAAAAGAGACTTACAGACCAATTTCCATTATGAATATAGATGGTAAATATTGAAAAAATACTTGCAAATGAATCCAAGAACATATTAACATATTCATCCACCATGATCAATTAGGCTTCATCCCAGAATCAGGGATAGTTCAATATAGAAAAGTTAGTAAGTGTAAACTCCAACTAAACAAACTGAAAGACAAAAACCATATGATTATGTCATTAGATACAGAAAAAGTCTTTAACAAAATGTAACAGCCCTTCATGATAAAAAGTCTTGGAGAGATTATGGATAAAAGGAACATATATCAACATAATACAACTTACAGCAAGCCTATAGCCAACATCAAATTAAATAGAGAGAAACTCTAGGCATTTCCATCAAGATCAAGAACAAGGCAAGGTGGTACACTGTCTTTAGACTTTTTTAATGTACTACTCTAAGTCTTAGCTAGAGCAATAAGACAACTGAATAAGACCAAGGGGATACAAGTTAGGAAGAAGTCAAAGTATTCTTAAAGAAAGGATAATGTGCAAAAGTGACTCCAAAAATTTCACTGTGGAACTCCTGTACTTAATAAACATTTTCAGCAAATTATCAGAAAATAAAAAAGTAGCCCAACCATAAAAAATTGACATTCCAACTGAGAAAGAAATCAAGGAAACAATACCTTTTACAATATCATCAAAAATGTAAAATATCTTGATGTAACTCTAATCAAGTAACTGAGAGAGTTATATGAAAAATAACTTTCAACATTGAAGAAAAAAATTTAAGAAGGTATCAGACATGGAAAGATCTTCAATGCTCATGGGCTGGTTGAATTATCATATTAAAAATGGCCATCATACCAAAAGCAATTTATAGACTTAATGCAATCTCTATCTAAATTTTAATACAATTCTCTACAGAATTTGAAAGAGGAATTTTAAGCTTTACACAGAAGTGTGTGTGTCTGTGTGTGTGTGTGTGTGTGTGTGTGTGTGTGTGTGTGTGTGTGTGTGTGTATCAGAATAGGTAAAACAATCCTGAACAACTAAAGAAGTTCTGGAGGTATCACCATTCATGATCTCAAAGTGAATGGTATTGGTACAAAGACACCTTGATCAACATAATTTACTTGAAGACCCAAACGTAAGCTTTCATACCTTTAGACCCATGAGTTTTGATAATAAGCCTAGAAATAGACATGAAGAAAAAGATAACATCTTCAACAAATGGTGATGGTCAACCTGGATTCTTTATGTTGAAAAATATCAATAAATCTGTACTTATAATCTTATGCACTGGAAAAAGGATCAAAGACTAGATATGCTGAATTCGATGGATGAGAGAATGGGTAAGAGTCTTGACCTAATTGGCGCAGGAAAAGGACTTTGAACAGTATACCAACATCACAGACAAGAACAATAATTAATAAATGGGACCTCATGAAACCAAAAAAGCTTCTGCATGACCAAAGATACCATCATTTGAACAAAGTGGAAGTCTTCATAATGGGAAAAGTGTTTTTTTTTTTTTTTAACCAACTATACATCTGATAGTGGGCTAGTATCTAAAATATATAAATAACTATATTTGGATACTTGAAAACAAATAACAAAACTTTAAAATGTGGCATAGATTTAAACAGAGAACAATCATCAGAAGTTGCAACACAAATGGCTAAGATACACTTAGGGAAGTATTCAAAATTCTTAGCCATCGGGGAAATGAAATATAAATTAAAACTACTTTGAGATTTCATGCTACACCAGTCACAATGTTGAAGACAAATAAAATAAGTAACAGTTCATGTGGTTGAGAATATGGAGTAAGGGGAACACTTATTCATTATTGGTTGGAGTACAAATTTGTACAGCTACTATGGAAATAAATGTGGTAATTCCTTCTAAGGCTAGGAATTGATTGATGTACCTCAAGATCTAGTCATTCCACAAACTTTATATTTTACCACAGAGACACTTGCTCAACTGTGTTCATTGCTGCTCTATGCTCTATTTATAAAAATCAGAAATTAGACAAAGTTATAGATAACAAGCAATGAATAGATGGATAAAGAAATTGTGGTACTTTCACAAAAAGAAATATCACTCAGTTGTTAAAAATTTATCCATGAAATTTACAAGTAAAAGGATGTAGCTAGAGAAAAAAATTCTGAGTGAGACAACCCAAACTCCAAAAACAAATATGGTATGTATTTGCTTATATGTGCATTTTGTTCTTATGTCAGGTTATCATCCATATAAATATACAAGTTTTGTAAAAATCAAAGGATGGGGAAAGAATTAGATCACCCTACTTAGGAGAAGTAGAATAGATAGCTATAGAAGGATTGGGGAGGGGACTAAGATGGAGGACCAAATGGGGAAGGAAAAAAGATTAGGGAGGTAAGAATAAGAAAATATGAGGAAAGACAGCTAAAATATGGGCCATTTGAGGGGTTATATAGAAAATCAATACAGTTGAAGTTTTGTAAACATTATACAGAAAAAAAGTGCTCTAAATGCAAGTGCTAAATAATGAGACAGGGGAGATGGAAAACCAAATAGACACCTATTATTATCAAATAAAGCCTCTAGTACCAGGAATGGGTTACATTTAATTGAGTTACTAGCAAAATTGACCTCATGGGAACCCCCAGATAATCAATGCTATTGCTAAGGCTATTGGTTGCTCTCCAAAAATTGATGGCAAGGTCCTACCACTGAAGGCAACAACTATACCACTCATTGAACAAAAAGTCATGTTGGTGCCTGCCTAGAGCTTTCACATCTATTGGCTAGAGTTCATGGTCCTGGAACATATTCTTCACACTACCAAAGGACAAATGTAAACACTAACTAAGCTGTAAAATCTCCAATTTACAATGGTGCCCTGCATGCAAAATGTGCTGGTCAATGGGGGCTCAAAGATTATGAGTCAAATCTGATTGGATTTAAGTTCTACTCCATGAGATGGAACCTCTGAACTGGGGTGGCCAAGAACATGAGACTATATAGCCCACAGACCTAGGGTAAATAAATGTCACTTCTTTGCTAAAGGAACATAGTAATAAAATGATTGGCAACACCATTTTTTTCTATCCTCATAGAGCAGTGTCTTGCTAAGTCATGGTTTGAGAAGCTTCCTCTTACAGTAGATGGGAACAAATAAGGTGACCTGCAGCTGAACAGTGTGCAGAGAGTGAAAGAACCTGGAACACCAAGTCCAAATAGAATGTCTTGATTAAATTCCTTCCCTCGGGGACTGGGGGAACACTGCATAAAAGGAGACAGAAAGATTTTAAGAGCCAGAGGGGATAAAGAACATAATTGGCACAGGCCTAATCACAGCAGAACCAATGTACATAAGAACTCATAGAAACTGAGGCTGCAGAGCTGATGCATCCCAGAGCTGAGAAGGGAAGAAGACACAAACCCTCTGTCCCCAACACAGAAGCTGGAACCAATTGATAATTGCTCACAAATGAAAAACTAGTTTTCTCCAAGGGACCCTCATTGGGTATAGAAACAGTTTTTAAGGGAATGCTCCACGCCCAGCAGAGATGCTAACACAAAATAAGCTCAAAGGTACTTTTGGAGGTTCTTTGCCTCATAGTGCCTCATCAGTAATTTCTTTTTCTGGATAGATTCTTGGCACACATACTATGGTTTCTAGTTTTGAGTTTTTATGGGGTTTCTATACATGCAAATGTGCATCTCTGCACCCCTATGTGTTTCTTGAGCTTTTTCTTTGGCTCCTTTTTTTCCTGATTTTTCTTTGTTTGTTGGTTTTGTCCTATTCTGATATGTTTCTAGTTTATCTAATTTTATTTTGTTAGTATTGTTAGTTTTCTAGATACTTGTCTGTGGGCCAAGGAGAGGAAGAAATGGTATAAATTTTTTGTGAGTAAGGGAGTGGAAAGGATCTGGGAGGATTTAGGGTAAGGGAAACCATATTCAGAATATATTATATTTTTAAAAAACTATTCCCAATAGAAAATTTGAACATCTTCATATCCGATACTTAGGAAAAAGAATAAAATAAAAATATAAAGCAATCTAACTATAAAATATAGAAATAACACAAGCAGATTCCATTGGGGACAATAGATTTTTAAGTAACAAAATTGTTAAAGCACTAGCCAGGATTAAAATCCAAACTGCAACAAACTATCACTGCACATTCATTAGGAAACTAGAAAGAAATGACTATACTGTGTTACTGCATATAGTCTGTGGTAGTGTAAATATGTTCCAGGCATTTTGAAAGATGGTTCTGAAGTTTCTTTTAAAAGTAGAACTTTAGAAAACAAAGCACAACAAAATTAAAAAAAAAAAAAACAACTTCTGTACAGCAAACAACATCATCATACACAATCATTCAAGTGAAGAGGCAGCCTACCAAATGGGGAGAAAACCGCTAAAGTGTTATTAACATTAGCCCTGACAGAGGGCTAAGTTTTAGAATATGCAAGAAATGCAAAAAAAAATAAACTTCAAGGAAACTAACAACCCAATTAAAATTGAGGCATGGGCCTGAAATTCTCAAAAGATGAAACATAAATGGCTGAGAAACATACAAAAAATGTTCACCAACTTCATCCAGCAAGCAAATACAAATTAAAACTACACTGAGACTTTATCTGACCCTGGTTAAAATGGCCAAAATTAAAAACAAACAAACAAAAAACAACAGCAAAACATGATGACAAATGCTGGTAAAGGTGCAAGGAAAGAGAAACACTTTCCATTTCACAAACTGGTCCAGCCACTTTGTAAATTAATGTGATGTTTCCTAAAGAGTCTAGAAATAGATCTACTGCATGATTATTTGCCATCTTTCTTGGGCATATACTAAAAGCATTTTTCTCTTTATAGAGATACTTTTTCATCCATTTTAATTGCTATTCTGTTCACATAACCAAGAAATGGAAAGAGCTTAGATATCTGTCAACTAATAAATGGATAGTAAACACATGTTACATTTCTACAATGGACTATTACTCAGCTGTTAATTTAAATAAAATTATAAAAATTTTAGGTAAATAATGGAGCTAGAAATAATTATTTTGTGTGAATTAATCTCAAAACAGAAAGATAAAGTCACATGTTTTCTCTGATTTGTGGGTGTTACATTTAAATTTTCAAACATGTGTGTTATATTTGGAATATCTACAGAGGTGAGCAAGTGAGCTATGGGGGCAGGGAATGGGCTTTTAAGAGAGTAGAGATAGAACACAGTAGTTTAAAAGGCTGAAGGGAATAATGAAACAGGAAAAGTTAAATGCAGGTCAGAGATGGGAGAGCAAAATAGAGGAATATGTAGATACATAAATAACACTATAGATCTTTTGAATGAGTTATAGAAAAATTCCTTACTACAGGAGCATCCTCAATATCTATCTATCTATCTATCTATCTATCTATCTATCTATCTATCTATCAATCTATCTATCTATCATCTATCTATCTCCCATATAAAGCAGCGTTTATGTGGGTCTACCTTGCAATGAAATGGTACAGTCCCCATTAGACCCCACAGGCTAAAAAATAATAAGTTCAAGGCTATGATTAAGTTACATCTGGAGTTGTTGGTTATTGAGGGTACATAGAGTACCCTACAATCATTACAGGCTATTGCCATTGCTATTGGTTATCTTCCCTCCCTTAGAACTTGATGGTAAGACCCTATTGCTCAAGATACCACACATGTAAGTTATTGAACATGTAAAAATCATTTTGCTACTCATCTGGAAGCTTCATCCTCTCTGACTGTCCTTCATAGGTATGAAAGGTTCAATGTACAATACTAGAGGAGAAAAGTAATTATTAATCCTACCTACCTGTAAGTTTTGAGAGCCACAGTAATGACCAGCCTGGAAACACATGTCCATTGGTACAATAGTGGCATAAATGTCATAGGTTTAACTTACTATTTCCTGAGTGGACTTAAGGCTTCTTTTACAAGATGGAATAGATGCCTGGTACTATTTTCAGAGCCAAGAACCTGTGGCTACAGAAGTCATAGGCATAATATTCTGATAAATAGCCGCAGTGTTAAACAGATTATAATGTCTTATCCTTAGAGTACATCTATCATCTTTTATAAATATCATTCTTTACTAGATGATTATTAATACAGAGGCCTACAACTGGTAAAATTTCAGAAAATACAAGACTGTGGAAAGATTATCCCTAAATGGAACATTTCTACCATATCTTCTCTTTTAAAGCCTCAGAGATAATTGTATAAGAGAATAAAAAGACTGTATGAGGTAGAGGTGGCAGACTGATGTGGGATGTCTTTCTATATATTATGAATATTCTTTATTACCATTGGTTAATGATAAAAAAATACTGTTTTGGCCTTGACTTCAAAATTCAAGTAAAAAGATATTTTACTTTGGAGAGGAGGTTTTGTTTTCATTTCCACTTTTAAATGAGAGGCTGTGGATTCATTCTGTGTTAAAAAAATAAGGTTTCATTTGGGAAGACCCTCTGAAAAACCTCAGATGAGAACAAATGGCCCAGATGATCCACCATTTTAGAGCACCTCTTTTGAAGTTTTCTCTGAGCCTCTACATCCAGAACATCTTTAAGAAGACTGGCTGAGATAACTTAGCTTCACAGAATACTCTAGTCAGGACTTAGCTAAAATTCCAAATTCTCTCAGGATTCCCATAACATTACCAGTGCCTGCAATCAGCTGAAAGTAGTCTAGAGAACTACACCCACATTCCAGAAAAAAAATAGATTATGAATGTTTGTTTTTATTTACAGTGTTGTTTACAAGTTGCTATAGATAATGGTGAGAAAAAAAGCTATACAAAGGAAATTAGATTTGGGGTTCTTGTTTTAGAAAGAAAAAATGGGGAAAATGCTGTGGGACTATGCTCTTATACACTGTAAATATTTGTTACTTCTATTGGTTTAAAAAAATGCTGATTGGTCAAGTAGCTAGGCAGGAAGTAGAGGTGGGACAACCAGACTAGAAGAATTTTGGAAAGTGGAAGAGCAGAGCAGAAGATTCCAGCAGACATAGAGAAAGGAGGATGAGAATGTTGAAATGAGAAAAGGCACCAAGTCAGGTGCCTAAGCATAAATAGAAATAATGAGTTAACTTAAAGCATAAGAGTTAGCAAGTAATAAGCCTTTGCATCACTATTTGAGACTGAGGAACTGTGGGACTGTGAGTCCAGACCTCAAAGCTAGGTGGGGCCGAGAAACTTTAGACTACAAAAGATTACTACAAGGACATAGTTTTTGGGCACAACAGGGTATATATAAACTCATAATGGTTGTGACTGAATACACAAGGTCAGTGTTTCCACAAACTAGATGAAATGCCAGCATGGGTCAGGAGTGAAGTCAGAAAGTTGCTCCCCTAGTTGAGGACTTGTTGATAATTGATAGTTTTCTTTTTTTTTTTCTCTTTTTAATTTTTTCCTTTTTTCTTTTATCTATTATTTATCTATCTATTTATTATTTGGTGACTTTACATCATGTACCCCATCAAACTCAGTTATCAGACCTCTCAGAATCATGCCTACTCTTAAGATCTCCCCATTTACAAAATTGCCCATTTGTGCTGCTCATTTACTTACTGGAATATAATTAAACTCCCTGTGGCCAGACCCTTAAAGAAAACAAGTCTTTCCTCACCCACACCCTGCCAAAGGCCATCTTTAAGGATGTGGTCTCTGTTGGTTTGATCATGCTCCAGTGGATGGCCATATATCTAAGAGTATAAAGTATCAGTTTATACACAATATTGGGTAGATATAGAGTTGAGGTATGATGGATCTGTGAGCAACTGAGGGATAGGGGTAAAAATTACCAAATACAATAGATAAAATTCTCAAATAATTAATAAAGATTATAACATGAAATAAAAACTGAGCACCCATTTAGTAACATTTATTATGTGACCCAGAAGCCCCACAGAAACTTATGTCCTTATAAATATTTGGTTATAACTTTTCATATGAGTTTCATTTGTCACAGTAGAAAATAAGAAACAACCAAAATAGGTCCTGGATGAATGAATAACTAAAGAAATTTTGAAATATACATGTTATGTAATATGGAGAGCAAACTGCAGATGCAAGCCTTCTTCCATAGAGCACATGGACATGACATTGAGTCTGACAAAAAAAAAAAAAAAAAAAAAAAAAAAAAAAAAAAAAAAAAAAAAAAAAAAAAAAAAAAAAAAAAAAAAAAAAAAAAAAAAAAAAAAAAAAAAAAACAAAAAAAAACAAAAAAAAAACAAACAAACAAAAAAAACAAACAAAAAAAACAATCATTGTAAGTGACATTGAAATGTTTTCACTTATAAAATTCTGGGGTTGGGGGCAGAATAGGGGTTATTTAGACATGGTAGTTGATAAACATACGTGTGATACTCGAAGAGTTTAAGATAGGAGTGTGTGTATGTGTGTGTGATTATTTAGTTGTTTAATGTCTTGATCATAGTTGTGGTTATGCAAGTCTATACAGGTATACAGGTGATAAAATAATATAGGACAGTGTATATATATTATTCCAATACTAATTTCATGGTTTTGAAATTTGTTGTAGTGACTTATGGGGAAATAAGGAGACATAAACTTAGAATGTCTTCAACTTGAGTGTTTGTAGTTGAAGTATTTGTGACATATAGTGACTATAATTTCTATAACACCAGAGAACAAACACAGAGTTCATAAGATTCCTGAGTTTTGTAAAGAATCAAAGTGATCTGTAGGAGGCCGAGGATGGCTGTGCCCTGAGATGGCGCTGACTTCCGCTCCACTCTCCCTTGGAGTATGTGGTAAACAACTCCATATTTGATGTGGCCCTGATTAGAGACCTCCCCCTGCCTACCTTGGCCAATTATTGGCGCCCACATGGCAGTGTGTGATTGCTGGCCATAGAAGTATTTAGTGGCTTGCCTTCCCCTTTTTGGGGGTAGTAGTAGTCTGTATGCTCTAAGGTCCTGAATAAACTGCCGAGAGAAGAATCCGATGTCGTGTCTTCCTTGCTGGTCGAGGTGGTAACGACAGTGATCTGTGCGTGATCTTGAATGATACACTATCAAGTGACTGGTTTATTGGTTCTCTGTGGAGACTGCTTGAGCAGTTTACTTATTGCATGTAATAGTCTCTTGTCTTAAGAAGTTTTGTTCTCTTGGTTTTAATGACATAATTCTCTCTTCATTTATTTATATTTCTTCCCATAAAATATTTGTCGCTTTTGTTATTTTATTCTCACCATCATTTTATGGGACTAGTAGTCATCAGCTACTCATTCATCATAAACCTCTGACTCATTTATATCAATTTCTTTCCTGCATCTACTGCCATCATTGCTCTTGCCCATGTTATCATATGTTCAGCAATAATATTCTATTGACGTTAATTTCTTAGCATTTTCTCTTCTACCGCTTCCTTTGCACTGCTTTCATTTTTCTCTCCTATGAATTACTGTATGTACCATCCCATACCCACCTACTTACCTTGAGGCTGTTTCTCCATACTCTGATGTTAACTCAATGTGTTAGCTTGTTTTATGTCAATTTGACTTAAGAAAGAATCATCTTGGAAAGGGTAAGCTCACATGAAAAAGCTCCAATGAGAAAGCTCAATTAGCAAGCATCTAGAGAATTTTTTGATTAATGATTGATGTGGGAAGTGCCTCCCCTGGGCTGGTAGTCCTGTTGCTGTAAGAAAGTAGGTTGAGCAAGCCAGGAAAAACAAGCCAGTGAGCAGCACTGCTCTATGGCCTCTGCATTAGCTCCAGCCTCCAGGTTTCATACACTGAGTTTCTTTTCTGACTCCTCTTCATAATGGACTGTGATAAGGACATGTAAGCTGAAAGGAACCCTTTCCTTCCCAAGCTTCTTTTGGTCATAGTGTTTTATTAAAGAAGTAGAAACTCTCAAATGGTCAGAGTGACTTATCTAAAATGCGTCTGACCGTATCATCTCTAAACTAACACTCTTTAATTCACTACAGGACAAACTGCACTTCCCTGATGTTTTGACCAAGGAAGATTCTTGATGTTCTTATCTGTGCCAGCTCCTTCAATCTAACCCTTCATGGCCTAATTCATAAATGGTACAGATTCTTAGCTCTAGGACATTATTTTTGCTCTGTCCTTCAACTTAAGCATGACCTTTGCTTGGAGTCCTTATACACCTTATGCACAAACATATATATATATATGTATATATATTAACAATTTTTAAGACTCAACTTAAGACTTGATAGTTCTAGGAAATTTTCTTCTCAGATCCTCTTAGATTACTCCTGTTTCTCCTTTGTATGGTTCTTAAATTAGTCTTTTATTGCTTGTCTAACTTTAGTTTTATTGCATTTTTACTTCATAAATAGAGATCTAGATATAATTGTCTTAAATTCCCTAAAGATTTATTTCTAAAAACCTAGAAGACATGCTGCCCAACATCACTTAGTTTTCAGTTACTTAAGTTAAACACTCCTAGTTAGTTGCATCCACATAGGTTGGTGGAGAGTTAAGTGATATTCGTAAGTGAGCCATGGTTTGCTTTTCTTTGTGTTAAGCTTTACAATACACATTGTTAAAAATGGGAAAGTAGCACAAGTTTCTACTGATTAATTGTTTTTCCTTTTATTAATTTTTTTTAATAAAATATATTCTGATTATAGTTTTCCCTTCTTCAAATCCTCTCAGTTTCTGCCCATTTCAATCTCCATCCAAATACATGCATGTCGTGTCTCTCATTAGAAAACAAGCAGGCATCTCAAATAATAGAATATGATACAAGGAAAGCAAATCAGGATACGACAAGACAATTAGAAAAGAGCCAAAGGAAAAGCATAAAAATCACATGTAGATGCAGCAACACATGTTTACACTCACAGGGATCCCAGAAAACAAACCAGAAGCCATAAAGAACTATAAGGAAAAGCAAAACAATGAACAAACAGACCAAAAGCTAACGAAAACCCCAGTGACACAGCATCATGGGACTCAGAATCTCCAAAGATGCTGTTGAGCTTTATGTTGGTCATCTACTGCTGGACATGGGACCTACCCTTAAGAGTGGTTTGTTTCCCCAATGAAACTTCATTGAAGAAAGTTCATTTTTTCTTTGCAATTGGAGATAGCTTCTGGGTTAGGAAATGGGCATGTATCTACTTCTCTCAGCTCTCAGACCCCATCTGGTGTGGACCCATGCAGGCTGTGTACATTCTGCCTCAGTCTCTGTGAGTTTGTATGTGCACTGGTCCTATTGTGTTGTATGAAGTTTCTGGCCCAGATTTTTGGGCCTAGCCTTGAGGTTCAGAACCACTCGTGGCCCCACTGCCTATTTACCTCAAAGAAACACACAAAAGCTTATATTCATTTCATGCTGATTGTTCTAGGGCTCAGGCATATAACTTGTTAACTCCTTCATCTTAACCCATGATTCTTATCTTGTTCAGTCATGCAGTGCAGTACCATTTCTCAGCAGCATTTCAATTTCTTTCCTCTGCATCTCCTGACATCTCTTCAGTGTTTCTTCTTTGCTCTGAGATATTCCCAAAGTTTTCTTAGTCTGGTAGACCCACCCATATTTCCTGTCTGCCTCTGGCTAATCAGCTTTTTATTAAAGCAGTAGGTGGGACAAATATTTACAAAGTACCAATATAATTCCACTACACTGCTGTGTTTAGGAGGCCTTCTTCCTTTGGTGCTCTCCATCTCTTCAGGCTCCTATACTTTTTTTTTTTGCAGAGTTTCAAGTCTTGAGGCAAGGGATTTGTCATATATGGATGTGTGTAAATTACCTAGTTTCTTAAGTTATGTTAGCAGGAAAATGGGCTGTGATAGGCTCCACTATTGTTCGTTCTCTGGAGAGACTCACATGTGCTGCTACAATAGTCTGTGGTCAATGCGCCTATTCCAGGTACAGATTTGAGAAAACATAGAATCTAGTCTCTAAGACTTAAGTGTATGCCAGTTAATTAAAATTAAACATTCTGTAGTAACATCAGATACATGGTGAAGTGTTCCTAATTCTGATCTTTCTCTGTGATGCTACACACTGTAGAGTGGAAGAATGTTCTGGTACCTGAAAAAGCTTGAATATAACTGGGTGAAGCAAGAACTCACCATGATTTTATCTATCACAGAATCATGTGTGTAGCTGTTTAACATCATTTCCCCTACCCCATATTGGCTCTAAACATCATTCTATTTTATTGTTATTTTGGCTGTAAAGAATTAGGAACTGTTATCGTAAAATATTGTAGGGCTGTATATGACTCAAAGCTCTTGGTATGGTACCCGATCCTTTGTAATATTAAACAATCAGTGTACAGAAACAGAAAAGGGTGTCTGTGCAATTTTGTTTGATACCAAAAGACCCTTTGGAAGACAAATTGAAGAAGCAATGTTGCCTCTTTTTTATAATGTGACAAAGAGCTAATTCAGCATGTTTAACAGAAACTCACACAAGCACAGTCCATTCAAACAGCCTTTATATTCAATGTAAAGGAAAATGTGTCTTCAAATCCTATGAGCTCAGCTTCCACTGGTTTCAACGGGAGCTGTATATTCAGTGCCACGGGCTAATTCTGGCCTATGTGTTTCCCGAATATATTCTCTTGGGTGATGATGTTAGCTTTGGTAAAGCATCTCCTCTGGCTATTGCAGCTAGAGTTTGAAAGCTTAAAGGAATGCGAATAGGCCAAAATCCAAATCAATATTCTGCACTACAAATAAAGACAAAAGAGATTTAGGCTGTAGATGCCCGGCACATGCTCCAGGTCCCTGGTAGGCAGGTCAAGGCAGTTTCACAGGAATTTAAAAATAAAAGGAACTTAAAAAGAAAAACACAGATGTTAAAAAAACTATTTTCTACCCCTAAGTAAGAAATGATGGGTTATGTTTCCTATGAAGACACTGGGCTCAGGAAGGGATATACCATTGTGCCGTGTGTTAAGTGAGTGTTGAGGGGAAAACAGACAGAAGATCAATAGCTTGGGAGCTTATTTATCTTCGGCAATGCCAAGTATCTAAACAGAGTTTGTATTGACTTTGTTTAGCTTTTAGACATATTGCTTTTGTTGTGGTGGTAGTTTATGTGGGAACTAAGTGGTGTGAACACTGTCACTGCATATAAGGCCTGTCTATGGAAACTCTAGGGAGGGCAGCTGGCCTTAGGTCTCAGGACTCTGGGGATCACTCATTATTCTTGCCCCTTTGTTGTCTCTGAGTAGTTTAGTTTTAAACTGATGACTGGACGGAGACCCAGAAAGCAAGTTAAACATCTGCTCAGCCTGTTTGTAGTATTTTACTTTACTGTAACAATGATTCGAGATGCCATGTTAGCAAAACTTAGGCTGACAGTGATCAGTATATTTTAGTACATGTATTTATCATGTATGTGGAATGCACTTGTGTGCCGAGAAGTATGTGTAGAGGTCAGAGGACAACTTGAGAGAGTTCCTTTTTTCCTTCTGTCATGTAGGACTTGGGGATCAAACTTAGGTCAGCGGGATCGATGGCAAGTGCCTTTACCCACTGGGTATCCTACCAGCATTGCCGTCTGTATTTTAAAAGGAAGGCTTATCGTGAGATAGCTTAATCACTGAATCATCAAAAGAATTTTATTATGAGAAAAATTTATTCCTCAAGACAGGCCCAAAACAACTGTAGGAAAATTGAAAGCAAACAGTAAAGCTAGAGAATTATATTCCAGAGCCTATTTCACATATATTGTTTCCAGAACTTCTAAAGCAGTTACAAAAGCTTTACAATTTTATCCTCAATGTGTTCCTAATATTAAGTACTAAAGTGCAAACAAAGAATTATTTGAAAAATTGAAAAAAACAACATTCATTGGGGAAACCTAGTAAGTATAAATTGTAAAGTAAGCACACAGAAACACTCAAGAGTTCTTATGTGTCTTTGATATACACATATGCATCCACAAATGTCTAAGGATAACAAAAAGAACTCATTGAAATTAGAATGCCATGACAGTCTCAGCAGAAGTATCCTTCTTAAGGGTGATGACTTATCACAAGATGTTATAGGGTCCATACTTTCCCTTTCTTTTTGTGGGAACTATACATTTCCTGAGTATCATAGCTTTTTGTTGAGATTTTAATAACTTTATCAAGCAAGAAAATGCATATGAAAGTTCCTAGTAATGTAAACTATTTTTCCTTTTTAACTGATCCCATGTGCCATGTTTTTAGCTTAATTCTAATTGATATCATGTGCCATGTTTTTAGCTTAATTATAACCATTATAAAGTCTAAACAAACATACAAAATTATGTTAGACATGTTTGCTGCTATGTTAGGGAGGAGATAAGTAAATAAAAGAAAATCAAATTGCAAGAAAGTGTTTGTCCAAAATAGTAATAATTTAGTAATGAATTCAGGATGATGGAAGACTTTTGATAGAGGAAAAAACACTGACACACATGCTTGGTGGGTGAGCTGGTAGAAGTATCCGTAACAGGAACAGGAGCATAGACTGCACTATCTAAGACATGGTAGCAATACAGGCCAGTGTGCCCTTCATAGGCAGAGTGGAGTTAGCCTGAGTGATTAGTGGGCAGGCAGGGCAGCAGGTGACCAGCATTAGTGACTAGAGAGAACCACCACTGAGAAGATGTTTGGGGTGGTGTCCCTCTGGAAAACAGAACTTTAAATGACAGAGCCTGGCATTTCTTAGCAAAAGAACTAAAGTTTCTGAGGATGAATACGGTTCTGAAAAAATATATTTTGAACAAATATCAGCTAATCATCTGCAGAAAAGGAGGAAAACTGAGGGTCAGAAAGAATAACTGAGGAGGCCTTTGGATTTTCAGGCTGTGGGAAATGAAGACTTACAAAATCTACATAGTTCTGTGTTGTAAGAGGTTTCTGGTGAACTTTCGGGGTGAGCCCTGAGATTCAGATCCACTTGCAGCCCCACTGTAGCTTTGCCCCAAAGAAACACACAAAAGCTTATATTCATTTCATGGTGATCGGCCCAGGGCCCAGGCATATAACTTGCTAGGTCTTAATTTTTAAACTAACCCATCTTTCTTATCTTATTCAGCCATGAGGCTTGGTACCTTTAATCAGCATCATTTCAACTTCTTTCCCCTGTGTCTCCTGGCATTTCTACAGTGTCTCTCCTCTGTTTTGAGATGTTCCCAGAGTTTTCTTAGTCTGGTATCCCTGCCCACACTTGCTGTCTACCTTTGGCCAATCAGCATTTTTATTAAACCAGTAAGTGGGATAATTATTTACAATGCAACATAATTCCACTACAGTTCTGTATCAGGAAGTGCAAAAATTTCAGGCACCCACAGAAATTTATTAATCTCTATTCATTTAAATCAAGTAAGACCCTTAAATTTTAGTTGTAGGGAATGCATATGTATCCCCATTGGTAGCTAAAGACATAAAATGACTATGGAGACCAATTTAACTGAACTGAACAGATGCTCAATACAACCCATTCAGACCATAAGGAAAAATGACTACCTTTTCTAAGAGATAACAGTTGGTCTTCATTTTATGGTTTTGGTGACTAACAAGGGTGTCTTGGTTAGGACTTCTGTGCCTTTGTGAGGGCCTTGACTCACCATGAATGAGACAGCTCTCAAGTCCTCCAGGGGCTGCTGGCCAAGGCTGATGGCTTTGTGGCAATTTTCTTGAGGGGTGATCAATCATGTTCCCAACTAATATGGACTGACTTACTGTATGTTGCGTCTTATTTACTTTCAAAGGGCTAGTCCCCAGACCCATTCCCACCCCCAAAGACATAGGAGTTTTACCAAGCAGGAACTATTAGTTTTCTAAACCCAGTGAACTTCAATATTTTTAGTGATCTGAATGTCCTTCTCTTGGCATGTATGGTTCACCTTCCTGCTTTTAAATGCTGCTAACTCTTCCTGAATGTCTCTTTAAGTCAGGATGTTTAGACAATGGTGGAGCTGGCAGACTATAACATTATATGCTGTATTATTCATTATTTGGTGACTAGACTTCATATCTGTGATAAAAATAAACATGATACCTCTCAGCTTATTTCAGTCCATTCAGTACTTTCCGGAATTGTTTCCTATAATAGAGGTGGGGGATGCTTCATTCATAAACTATTATGACATAATTTTTAAGAGCAGACTGAGTGGAAATTTCAATTTTCAGGAAAGTGTAACAGTTGTCTTAGGTACATTCTGAACATAAAGAGGTACTTTTCTTCCACATAGACAATTTTCTTTCCAATTCCTTGGTTTAGAGACCGTTACTTTTATGCTATTCAGCCTCACGTTGTCCCTTTCCCCACTAAGATGTAGGAATCAATTTCTGGCCATGTTGGTTCAAACTTTGCTTCCTAGTGTCCCAGTCGATGTTGTTTCATCAACACCAAATTTTTTTCTTTTTTTAAAAAAAATTTTCTTATGAATAAAGTCACATTTTCTATCCGTGTATATCCTTATTCAAGTTCCCTTCCCCCTCCCACCCCCTCCAGTCACTCTCTCTTCTCCACATCTCTTCATCTCCTCCCCAGCATGGGCAGGAATCTGAAGGTTCCAATATTGCTCAGTTGAGCATCCCCTCCTGGCAGATCCAGTTTCCTTACCCCAACATCAAGACTGAGTCAGGGTCAACACCAAATTTGACTGTCCACAAACTTAGCTGACCACTTGTGAAGAGTAAGTCCCTCAACAACTTTAACATGTATATGTGTACTCTGTCCAAAGATTAAACACTACCAGAGTATAATAGGCCAGGAGGGGTTGTTTGCTGGCCAGTCAATGTTCAAGTGAAAAGAGGATCTTCCATTTGCTGAGTCAGTTTGCAACATAGGAAAGATGAGGAATCCATGCTAATCTGAACAAATATCAATTCATTTTTTCCCCTTTCTCTTTGTTTTCTTATAATGACTCAATGTCCTAAATTCATATTTAAAAAGGTGACGGTCTCTGTGTCTGGTATAACTTTCCAGACACAAAGTTTACTACATTTTTATGACAACTGAACAAAGAAAACTCCTATGTGACCCATGTTCAATGGTTCACACACTCCTTGTCCTCTCAAGTATATTTACACCAAAGTGTTCTCATGATTCTAGATATAGGCAGCAATGAGTGATGTCCTTGTATCAACTCTGTAATGCTGACACCTTTAATACTTACCAGGTGGAAGGAGCAAGCATCACTATTTTTATTTTTACTTAAAAATCTGAAGAAAACTCTCCAAGATTTGAAACAGTGAAACATTTGTTACTTCTATTTTTAAAGTTAGAGTGTTAAAGGTATCACAATAATTTAATCACAGGCCATAACCCAGGTCTTCAGTGAGTGCTTTGATGAAATGACTTAGGCTGCTTTTACATCTTAACTTTCATTAGTTAAGCAAACATGTAAAAATTGAACTTTGAAATCCAAACTATCAATGCATATTTAATTCTTTTTAATGACTAAACCTAACACAAATGTATACTTCAGGATGAAAACTGTTCTTTGGTCTGCACACGTGGTGTCCATAATGGGAAGTGCATTCTGGTTCACATTGCGGAGAAAAGCATTGGGTAAGGGAAAGAAGAGGCTTACATCTTTCCAAAGAGACAGAAACAATGCCAGGAGAAACATGAAGAGCAAATGGCTATCATGGATTTGTTTTGCCAGTTGCAATTGGTAACATGAAGCAATAAGCATTTATTAAGCCTCTAACAGATGTGGATGGATTGCATGAACCAGAAAGTATGTATTTTTCTATAAATTACTCAGTGCACATTTAAAAATAATCTTTAATAATGCAATGAAATACTTCTGTTGTAGAAATCTCTTAGCACTTTCTAAATATCAAAACAATAAAATGCCATGAAGGATAGTTTGGAGCAAAGTAAATAAATCAAAGCATATTTTTATGTTATCTTATATTGGATTTTTTAATTGATTTTAAAGTCACATGGTTTGTGGTCTGTGATCTCTCTCCGTCTCTTGTCCTCCACCCCCACTCACCTTTTTCTTCTTTTCAGGCTTTCTTTGCTCTGTATTTCTCAGTGGTGACATTTGGGGGCAATGCCAGTTTATGCTGGATAGTGCAGGGCGAATTCACAAGGTGAAAGAAAAGCTCCAGGAATGCTTTCTCTACACAGAGCTTCATTATTGAAATGCTCTGAAGTCATGGGTGGTGAGAATGAAAATGTAGAGCTGTAGATTGGTTGGTAATCAGCTCAATGTTTGTAGTAACTGGAGAAGAACAGTCTGCTCATTCTCAGAACCATCCCATGGAAGTTCACTTTAATTCAGCTAAATGGGCCTTGATAAGAATATTATTCCCCTTCAATTTGGTTTCTCCCCTCTGGCAAATTCTTAATCAGAATTTCCTACTCTTTAGTAACTAAATTAAAAATCTGTAAATTGTAGGCAACTTCAAGTAATGTAATGGATACATCCAAAAACATAGAGTTTACATAGAACATTCTATATGATGAATATTCTAATAAAAAGTTGAGTTTCATAGTAAAATATTTTTGGACATACCAACAAAACATAAAGGAATATATTAATACTGAAGAAAAGACTTAAAATAATAGATTTTTTCCAAAAAGAGTTAATTTAAAAAGAGTTAAGTTCAATATACTCACTCAACAATAAATATTTGAACTTATAAACTAGATGCTTGATATATACCAGGTGCTTTTTTGAGCCTCTTACATACCTTATTTTATTTATGTTTTTACAGTAGTGTAAAGAGGCAAGCTTTCTGTTATCACTCTTTGTCTATCAGAGAACTGAGAGTCAGCTAGGTCAAATAACTGTCAAGCATCATCACTGGTTTGTGTGGTGCCGAGCTACAGAGCCTGTACAAGGCTCTTTATACTGCTGTGGAGTGCATACTTGGTATTGATTTATGCATTTAGGTCTTTTATCAGTTTTGTTTCACTTGTGTTAAATGTTCATCTGAAACTATGATAAAACTAATACAGTTTAAGTCAGATGCTTGCCCTGGACGCAGTTGCACGCGAAGTTCAGAACCAATATTTGAGAATGTAAAATAATGTAGAGAAAAAATTGAGAGGAGAAATAGGAGCAATAAGAAAATTTCATGTAGGAGAGACTAAATTATATTTTGCAGTAATAAAAGTATGTAAAAGTTGTTAAACAGGAAAGTAGAAGAGTGTGAAACATTATTATAAACAATAAATTTCTATCACAAAAGCTAGGAAAACAGACCAGTTTGAGCACTCCCAACAGTAGATGCACACTGCGATCTTCTAGAGTGCTTTTCCAAAATGCAGAAGCCTAGAATGCATTTGACTAGTTGTATTAAATATCTGCTACAGGAAGTTGTATGATGGTACTTCTTTCAAGTTCTGCAGGGACTTTAGTGGAACCACAGACATGTTGGTATCCCGAAATCGGGGTCCAATAAGAAATAAAATTGAGTGAACACTATGCAGACATAAAGCATGATAAAATTCTGCGTAAGACTTGATAAAGAAATATAAGCATAATAAAGAGCCCAATTCTGTTAATAAGAAGTATGGTCATTTATAAGATGGTTATCACAATGACATAAAAATTGAACAAAATATAGTCATGATTTTGAGTCTCATTAACATAGTAGAGGTATACTTAGTGTTTTATTAAGCCACATCTTTGGCAAAGAATATAAAGCACAATCAAATGCTGATATTATATAGAAAAAGACTGCTGTAAATTGAGAATAACTAGTGATCTCAAGTGGAGATGATATTTTGCCAGAAATAAAATTAAAACATTGATGAAAAACCAATGGCATTTGATGACTCAGATTTCAAAGTGAGTGAGAGGCTAACGATGGAGAGTGAGAAAAAAGGGCTGGGGGAGCAAGTGTAGTGAAGGCTGAGGATGTAGTGTGAAGATGCCCACTTGAAGGATGAGTTATAATTCTCTATTAACTTTTCTCCAAGCACCTTTCGGAAAAACTTAATCTCACTATGATAATACTTAATTAAAAATGTGGGTTCCAGGATTTATTAGTTTATTGGCATCTACACATGGCTAGTTCTCCTTTAAATTGTGAGTTTATTGAGGAAAGATACACTTAAATAACAATAAATACAATGTAGACACAGGTGTATGAATGGAAAGTATATTGGCTTGTCTGGAACAAAAATTTTAATTTCTCTTTTAACAGTTGAAACCAAAAATCTTGAAAGCATTACATGGAGCCTGTATGTGCCAACCACATTTCTCTAGTTCACCTTTCCCATAAACCCCCGGGACAAACTTTATTTCTACATTGTAGCTAAGGAATCTAGGCTTAGACTGACTACATACTTGATTAAAGCCACACAGTCAGTTACTTGACTCTAACGTCTCATCTGTAACTGATACCTGGCACAACTGTTAGCTCTTCCATTTTTTTTTTTTGCAAGTGCCAGAGTGCTCTGAAGACCCAGCTGACACAGTGTTAGGAGGTAAGACCAAGTGTGACCAGAAGTCACATGTTTTTAATATGTACCAG
Source organism: Sigmodon hispidus (assembly GCA_004025045.1). NCBI lineage: Eukaryota > Metazoa > Chordata > Mammalia > Rodentia > Cricetidae > Sigmodon > Sigmodon hispidus. The sequence continues at coordinate 2,472 of PVIH01020869.1, read as the reverse complement.
ATGATGTTAACAAGGAACTAGAGTTTTGGATTGTGGGGAGCCCTGGCTGCCAATGTTGTCTTATTTTGGCACCAGTTTGGAAGTGATAAGAGTGTAATGACCATGTGTTTTATGGTTCTGAGAGTGCATATATTTATGCACCTTCAGTTTTGATGAAGTGGTACTTTAGAGAACAAGAGATATTAAAAGTTGCATCTTGGTACTGAAGATAGCTTAGTTGGTGAAGTGTTTGCTTCTTAAACATGAGGACTCAGGTTTTATGCTGAGAACCCATGTGAAAACTGGACATGATGGTGCATGCTTGTCACCCAGGGCTGAGGAGACAATGTCAGATCCTATTGCTCCTAGCCTCTAGCTAGCCCAGTCTTCAGTTCCACACCGAGTGAGAGATTTAGTTTCAAAACAACAAAGCAGATGGTCCCTAAGAATCTCTTCTTTTTTTATTATGAATAAAGAAGTCACATTTTCTATTCGTGTATATCCTTATTCAAGGTTCCTTCTCCCTCCTGATGTGTGTTTTCATGTCGTCTGCCTTGATGAATCACAGTCATGTTCCTAATCTATTTAGTACAAACATTAAGAAGTAAAATTAATACTCAAAGATAAATTAACTCCTTTTTGTATCATGGTACAAAATATCGGATGAGAAGTAAGATAAGAAGTGTTTAGTCTAACTTCCAGTTCAAAGGATACATCCCTTGGGGAAGTCAGAAGTCATGGTGGGGAAGATATGGTGGCAGGATCAGGTCAGATTGTCACCACAGGAAGCAGAGAATGACAAATGTTTGTTTTCAGCTTGCTTTCTTCTTCTTACTTAGTCCAGGACCTCAGACCATGGAATGGCTCCACCCAGAGTTAAGGTGGGTCTTCCCATCTAGGTCAATCACATCTGGAAACACTCTCGTAGGCATGCCCAGAGACTTGTCTTCTAGATGATTCTAGAGTTGGTCAACTTGCCAGTCAATATTAACTATCGCAAGTTCACCTCTTGTCAACTTGATATTTAGGCCATAACCTCACACCTTTAATCTCCACAGATTTATGGCCATCTCATAATGCACAGTTTATTCAGTTCAATTCCTCTTCAACAATTCCTACACTGGCTAAAAGTCTAAGAGCAGATTATTTTCTCAGATAGGCTACAGGCCTAGGGAAAAACCAAATGCTGTTCTTCTGCTACATGAACATAACAATAAAATGACTCATAACAACATTGTGCTCAGTGTCCCTCTCAGCCATGATCCAAAAATCTGCCTCCTGCAGTAGATGGCAAGTGATATAAAGACCCACAACTGGATATTGTGTTGAGAATGAGAGACTCAGAGTTCTCTAAAGGAACAGAACCTAGAGAATGAATCTCTCTATATAGAAAGATTTATTAGAATGACTTACAGGCTGTGATCTAGTTGACCTAGCAATGTCTGCCTATGAAGGGAAAGTCCAAGAATCCAGTAGTTGCTCAGTCCATGAGGCTGGATGTCTCAGATGGTCTTCACTATATACTGGACTCCTGGAAAAGTAGTCTCTAATGCCAGTTAAGGAACCGACTTGCTATCAGGGTGAAAGCAAGCAGGCAAAGGGCACAAGCTTCTTTCTTTCATGCCTTTATAGGCTTCCAGAAGAAGTTGTGGCCCAGGTTAGTAATGGGGTTTCCCATCTCAAATGATCTGGATTAAAGCTGTATTTTCCTATCTTAAAGATCTGGATTAGAAGTGGGTCGTCCTGCTTCAAATTAAGCAAAAATCCCTCACAGATGTCCTCTCTATTTTGGGGTTTTAGTTAATTCTAGATATAGTCAGGTTGACAAATGTGAGTTATCATCAGAGCGTCCTTGGAGCATTCAGTCCTAAATGGAATGTGTACCTATCACATTCTTCCCCTCAAGCTTGGGAAACTTTGCCAAAGGGGAGGTGGAAAGTGCCAGTGAGGATGAACGGCACCAGGGAGGCATGTCATCCTGACACAGCAGGACTGATGCACATATGAACAGAGACACTGGCAGTGCACACAGGATCTGCAGAGTTGCACTCCAGGTGGAGTCCTATTGTTGAAACAAGGATGTAGACACGAACTTCCATCCCAAACCAAGACACTATTCCCAATTAACAACCACTCCCAATGAAAAAAATTAGTTTTCTTCAATCAATGGGGTCTCACTGGGTCTACTAAATTATACCTAAGGGCAGGCCCCATGCTTAGCAGTGATGGCCAAAACAATATGACACAAGTCACACTTTGTTTTGTTTTATCATTTTAATTCTGGTTTAAAAAACTTTTTTTTTTTAAATTGTTTGTTAAAATGCTTCACTAAAAGATGTATGGATATGGGTGAGTGGGGAGGTGGGGAGGATCTGGGAGGATGCAGGGAAGGGGAAACTGTGATCAGAACATATTGTATAAATTTTAAATTTAAAAAGAGAAAAAAGATATTTGTTTCTGGTGTTCTCTTTACTCATCATTTCGTTTATGTGT
>PVIH01020868.1:0-31218 GCA_004025045.1 Sigmodon hispidus | reverse complement strand
AATTGTTCTTGGAGGCCCAATTATCATCCCTGTCCATCTCGTAAGTGTCATGTCTTCGTCGTCCTCTAGACCCCAGCTAACTGTGCCGTCGCCTACTCCTTTCTGGCCTTCTTCCAGCTCTTCCAACAGTCGGAAATTTCGAGGGACTTTTACTCCCGAGCCTGTGGTGGCTGCCATCTTGCGTCGCTGTCGCTCCGACCAGCCAGTGTTCTTAACTGATGAACCTTTTCTGTAGTTCCCAAATTACTTGTTTTAATGTTTAATAAATTTTGCCCTGCATTACCACTTTTCTCTCACAATAAATACAAATGCTTTTTTTTTTTTTTTAAAAGATTTACTTATTCATTATGTATACAACATTCTGCCTTCATGTATACCTACACACCAGAAGAGAGCACCAGGTCTCATTACAGATGGCTGTGAGCCACTATGTGGTGGCTGGGAATTGAACTCAGGATCTCTGGAAGATCAGCCAGTGCTTTCAACCAAACATGTTTTAAAAAGTTTTATCTGTAAGGGGTTATATTTATGGGTTATCATCTCAGTTTTTTCCAGTATGTTTCAATAACAGATATTTCAATACTGTTTTTCACATACATCAAAGCCAGACCAGTCCTTTGATATCATTCTATGAAATAGTTTTGGTTTTTTATTAACTTTGACAGTTATATATTGTCATATTCATGACTCTTGAAATCTCTAAGTTTGGGGATTTTTTTTTTTTCTTTGCTCTAAACATTCTTGGCCTGTGAGTATCTTGTGGTAATTGGTTGATTAACAACTTTGTTTTTATCATTCGTATATTACCTATGTACACTCTGATATATGTGTGTGTAGTGAGAGATATAATGTGGATGTGTACTCTTTAAATTTAATTATTAGGAGGCACTGAGAATTGAACCTGTGGCCTGGTGCATAATACCAAGTGCTGTACTTCTGAGCTTTATCTCCAGTCCTCAGTTAAACCTATAAGTTGAGTATACTTCTATAGCCTTGTATGCTCTTATGCTTCCTGTAACACAGTGGTGTGAGTAGTTTTTCTTTTCTGCAGGTGACATGAACATTCCAGCTTTTGCTGGAAGCAAGGAGCTCATGCAAGGTAGAGATGATGATGAGCTTCCCCTGAATGTGTCTGCGTTCATAGTAAAGGAAGTGGGAAGTGACCTTAAATCTCTAAAGAAACTTGGCAAACTCATAGAACAGATGACGGAAAATAAAATGAAGTTAGAAGAACAGGTGAGTATCAATCTCAGTGAGAGTATGTCAACTGTACTCATTGAAACAACATAAATATTGTTATGTGTCCTGTAATAACTTCTAGAACATGTTCATGAATAATTAAGAATGTGCAGAAATGGTTAAACTCTATCATTTCAAGCTTTTATAAATGCACATATGGGAAGGAAACACTTGTGTACTGTACAGTGGTTGCTGGTATGGTGGCACATGCTTATAAGCTCAGCACTTGGAGCTTGGGAAGCAAGTACATCAAGAGTTCAAACCAGCCTCAACTATGTAATAATTGTAGACCATTTTGGGTTCCATGAAACCTTGTCAAAAATAACAACAAACTGAAAGAGAATTTTAGCCATATTTCTGAGTGTTGGTTGAAAGGTGATTTTCTTCATGCTTTTATGTATTTTCAAGGTTTCATTTTACTATGAACATATTACTTTATTTTTAAAACCCAATGAAAACAATCTTAAGCTAAAGATAAATAGATCTTTATGCTTGCAGTGCTCTGTCAAAGAGGAAGGATTTTATAATCTAAGTAATTGATTAGGTTAAGCAATTTCTGGATGTGTGGGTGAGGTGTGACTTTATGCTCTTCCAGTGCCATGAATTGGTTAGACCTCCACACCTTTCTGCTTTTCTATCATGACTATTGCTACCCTTTTTATGTAAGCTGATCTGTCAGCTTTTCCATTCCTTCAAGTGTGGTGATATTTGTGTATCAAATAAAGATTGACTGAAGCAATAGAGGGCAGGCAGTGGTGGCACATACCTTTAATCCCAGCACTTGGAATCCCATTCCTCTGCTCCCAGTACTTAGGAAGCACACATGCCTTTAATCCCAGCACTAAGAAAGTTGAAATAGGAGGTGATATGGCTGGGAAGAGAAAGGAATATAAGGCAGGAGGAAATGTGAATTTGCCTCCCTTTCTTCCATCTTGGCCTGTGTTTGCCTTTGATTCACATATTCAGTCTTAGGATTTGTGGAGACAGAATCTACCCATTTCTGCCTGAGGACTCAAAGTGGTGAGAAGTTGCTGTGGCTTATTCCTCTGTCTCTCTGATTTTTAGAATTTACCTCACTGTCTAGCTCTGGGTTTTTAATAAGACCAGTTAGGATTTGTGTAATATCTGGCATCCAACTTTTAGGGCACAAATTCATCAAAAAGCCACTTGCCTGTGGCTTTGCAGCTACCTACACAGGCCAGAGCTACCCGTGTCTGGAGTCACTACCACATGGGCTAAGGAAGAGTTAGCTGCTTTCCCATGTTCCCCATGCAGATGGCTGGCTCTTTGGCTTTTTCCCCCTTCTGGAGGGTTGTAGATTTCACTGGACCCCTTTCTAGGTCTGTTGCTACACTAGGTAGTTGCCTCACTCCACCACCATGTGAATCATCATTTTCAGCAGATTTGATGAGTCAATTTGGATTTCTTAAAAGGGGGGAATCTCCTGGATAATATCTTTTTTTTTAAAAAAATCAATAATATCTAGATTACTCTTTTTTTTTAAAAAAAAAAAATAAGTCACTGTTTTGTTTTTTTTAAACTAACTTACTTTATTTATTTATTTATTTGCCTTGGTGTTTGCCTGGAACTGGAACTACAGACAGTTGTTAGCTGCCATGTGGGTGCTGGGAATCGAACCCGGGTCCTCTGGAAGAGCAGATGGTGCTCTTAACCGCTGAGCCATCTCTCCAGCCCCTCTCCTGGATAATATCATTCTGCTGAGTAACTCAAGGGTGGCCTAATTTGTGGCCTGCTACCACTCACTCATCCTTCTGAATTTTCTCTAAGTAACAATTTTATTTTGCCATTTCCTTTTCTTTAACAGAAGTATCTAACATGAATATTAACAGTCTGTCTCATATTTCCAAATTTATTTATAGTCATTTTTTCCTATTTAGAGGCAAACTAATTTTTGTATCACTAAAGGGATCTAGGTGAGCCTTTAATTATGTAGCAGAGAATGGCCTTGAACTTCTGATTTTCCCTTCCACCTCTGGAATGCTAGGGTTTTCAACATGTACTACCACATCATGTTCCCAGGGATCAAATTTACCACCACATCATGTTACTAGGGATCAACCTTATGGCTTCAAGCATACTAGGCAAGCACTCTCCTAAGTAGGAACTCAAGTCTGAACTCTGAAGGCAGGAACTGATGCAGAGACCATAGAATCTTTATATGGGTTGCAGAGACCAGAGTTGGGTGAGCAGGCTTATTCAGCAACTGTTTCACCTGCAGAGTCACCTTACTAGCTGTTACCTCTGGCCTTTAAAAGTATATCATTAGTGTTCTAAGTAACTGTGTTAGTTAGGGTTTGTATTGCTATGAAGAGACAGCATGACCACAACAGTTCTTCTAAAGGAAAAACATTTCATTGTTCAGAGGTTTAGTCCATTATCATTATGGCAGAACATGGCATTGTGCAGGCAGACATGATGCTACAGAAGGAGCAGAGAGCTTTACATCTTGATTCACAGTAGTAGAAACTACTGTGTATCATACTGGGTGTAGCTTGAGTATATAAGACCTCCACACCCACCTCAAGGGTGACACACTTTCTCCAACAAGGCCACATCTCCTAATAGTGCCACTCAGTATGGGCCAAGCAGTTAAACACATGAGTCTATGGGGACTATACCTGTTCAAACTATCATAGTGTATAAATAAGTTTCATTATGACATTTTCATACATATATATCATATGCTTTGCTTATACCTCCCCCATCCTTGTTCTTTCCATCCCTCCATTCTATCTGTTATTAGTACTGTCCTGACCCCACATAAACTTTCCAGCAGGGGCTAGTATCGATGTAGCCATACATCCTAGCTCCTTCATAGCACCTTGACAATCAGTCTTAGTTTGCTATTGGAATTTTCTCCTTTGCCTCTCTACCAGTCCTGTCTTCTCAGTAGATGAACCTAGGTGTTCTGTATAAAACAAACCAAAAAACATTTCCTTCATCTTTTAGTAGTCATTTATTAATTGAATTGGATGTTGGACATCTTAAAAGTCTCTATTACCGTTGACCATTTTCTAGTTTGTTATTAGCTCTTTTACCCTTGTAATCAAGCTACTTTTGCTAAAGTCCCTTACTGAACCTGCAATTGAACATGTCCAAAATTGTTCTTATCTGTTTCTTAACAGGTTTCTTTCTGTGGCTAAATAGCACCACCCTCTGTTTATCACTAAGGTCTTACTTTCTTATTCTGTGACCTAAAGCAACTTTTGGAAGAAAGGTTTTTTTGGTTTACACTTCCATTCATGGTCTATCATTGAGGGAAGTCAAAGCAGGAACTCAAGGCAGGAATCCAGAGATGGGAACTGATGCAGAGACCATGGAAAAATGCAAATGAAAACAACCTTGAGATATACCATCTTACACCTGTCAGAATGGCTAAATGATAATCTATGTTGGAGAAGTTGTGGAGCAAGGAGAACACTCCTCCATTGTTGATGGGAGTGTAAACTTGTTCAGCCACTCTGGAATGCAGTATGGTGGTTCTTCAGAAAACTGGGAATCTATCTCCCAAGGACCCAGCAATACCACTGTTGGGCATATATCCAAAGGATGCATATTTGTACCCAAAGGCATTAGCTCTACTATGTTCATAGCAGCATTATTCATAATAGCAAGAACCTGGAAACAACCTAGATGCCCCTCAACTGAGGAATGGATTAACAAACTGTGGTACAATGGAATACTACTCAGCAGTAAAAAAAAAATAATGACATCCTAAAATTTGCAGGAAAGTAGATGGATTTGGAAAATGTCCTCCCGAGCAAGCTATCACAAACACAGAAAGATAAACGAGATGTGCTCACTCATAAGTGGATTTTAGACAAAAAGCAAAGAACACCCAAGCTGCAAACTACAACCTGTGAACAGCTTGGGATTCTCCTAGGAAGAGAAAATAGAGAAGATCTCATTATCAAATTGAGATCATAACAGGTAGCGACCAAAGAGAGGTGGAAATAAATCATGAGAGAAGATGAATGAGTAAGAGGAGCAACAAAATGGGAGAAAAAAAAAAAGAAATGGATATCTTGATAGAGAAAGCCAATGTGGGGTTGGAAAGAGACTGGATGCTAGGGAAAGCCTACAGAATGTCCCTGGGTAGGTCCCCAACCAATAATGGAAGGGGTGCCTAAACAGGGTGATTATCCCCTATATTCAAATGAATAACTGCCCTAAGTGTTATCACAGAACCTACACCCAACAGTAAATGGAGGTGGAGGCAGAGATCCATGATTGAGCACTGGGCCGAGCTCCCCTTCCAGCTGGAATCTGTATGAGCAAGGGGATAGGGAGTATGAGGAGGTGTCCCACAGTAATGGCTGTCTGGAGCTCTGGAGAGCACACTGAATCAAAAACAGCCCCTGGAGAAAAAGAACTAGTCCTCCAAGCGTAGGCCACTGTCAATTAGCATGAAAAGTATGTAGACTCTTTGAGGGGTGGGATCAGACTGTTCTGTAAATGGGCTGGCACCTTTGAGCCCATTTTCTGCAGAGGAGTGCAAACCCAGCCTGGATATTGGGATGAGAAAATTGAACCTGCCTGGAGTGGATGTGCCATGCTGAGATGACCCACCTTGGGACTTCCTGCCCTTTTAGGGGAGGGGATCAGGGGATGGGGTGGGAGGAAGCTGAAGGTAGACTGGGAGGGATTGGGAATAGGGAAAAATGGGTGAGCAGGGGGATACATGGAAAAACGGACCTTTTTTAGATAAATAAAAGAAAAACATCTAGTGGACCTTGTTAGCTAGTGTACAAAGAATGTCAGTCCAGAGTCCATGAGCTCCCATTGGCTCGGACCAGCTGCCTCTGTGGGTTTTCCTACCATGATCTTGACCTTCCCCTGGTCGTACTCTTCCTCCTCCCTCTCTTTGATTGGAGTTCAGGAGCTCAGCCTAGTGCCAGAATTTTTTTCTGTGATGAACATGAAATATCCTTCTCTAGCTCTATGTGCCTATATAGCTGGGGCTGGCATAGAACTCCTGATCCTCCTGCCTCAACTTTCCAAGTGTTGAAAGGTTACAGGTATGTGCTACCTTGCCTAGTTTAAAATATTCTCTCTCTCTCTCTCTCTCTCTCTCTCTCTCTCTCTCTCTCTCTCTCTCACACACACACACACACACACACACCATGTTGAGAATTGAATCCAGTCTTACTAGGTAGGTGCTCTACTTGTTGAGACACATTCCAGCTGTGTTGTCAATACATCTTGACTCACAGCTTCATTTGATTTTTGAAGAAAAATAACTTTGAAGCAAGAAATTTCTGGCTTCATGCTTTATGCTTTCAAAGTGTTCCAGTACTTGCCTGGGTGCCATGTGTTGGGGTCCTTCTCTATATATATAGTATTTACTCTTGTCATAAAGCATTATACATCTGGGTTAATTGCTGTAGGATGAAAAAGTTGAACCTTGTTATTTTGTTTGTGTGTGTGATAAATATTTCTATGAGTGTGCAAATGAATAAGCCAGAGATCAATGTCAGGTGTCTATCACTGTTCATCTGGTTTTTTTTGTTTTGTTTTGTTTTGTTTTTTGAGCAGGGTCTCTTACTGAACCTGAAGCTCACTGATTGAGCTGGATGGGCTGGACACTGAGCAGAGATCTACCTACCTACTGTCTCTGTCCTCCTAGCATGAGGGCTACAGACACAGTGCTGGGCCTGGCTTTTACCTCTCCAGCTCCTTTTCTTTTTTCTTTTTTCTTTTTCTTTCTCTCTTTCCTTCCTTCCTTAGCTGGCCTTGAACTCAATAAGTAGCCAAAGCTGACCTTGAATTACTGATTCTTCTGCTTCCACCTCCTAAGTGCTGACTGTCAAGATATGTGCCACCAGGCCTAGCTAAACCTTTTGTTTAAAAGCTTTTTATTTTTGCTTTTTAAGACAGAGTCTTATTACATAACTATAACTGCTCTGAAACTCAGATATAACCTCAAACTTACAAAGGTTCTCCTGCACCTTCTGACTGCTGGGATTAAAGATGTGCACCACCATGTCCAGCAAGCTTGAAAATGTTACTGGAAAACTTTCAGTTCTGTTGGCACATGTTTTTGGAAACTACTAAACTAACAAAATTTCATTGATAATCTTTTTGTGTGTTATTAGGTACTTACAGTTTCATCAGAAATCCCTAAAAGAATTCAAAGTGCCTTAAAAGATGCAGAGGACTGCCAACAATCTCTTAATCAGTTTCTGGAGCAGGAAACGCCTCTCTTCAGCTCCATTACTAGCCATCTGCTGACTGCACAGCCCTGGATGGATGATCTTGGGGCCATGATCAACCAGATAGAAGAGATTGAGCAACATCTCACATACCTTAAATGGGTTTCACAGATCGAAGAGCTAAGGTAGGGCGGGCATTGTTCTCATAATTATTGTTTCTCTTGAGTCTGTGTCTCAGAGTGTGTGCATGGTGTTAAATAATTGAGTTAATTAAAGATTATAACTTTTACCAGTTAGGAAAATAATAATATGGTACTGATTATTCTGCTCTGTTGTGAATTAAAATAAACTTTTCAGGGAGCTTAATTTGCATTTGAAAGTAAGTAATCTGATTTAAAGCTTAAGTAGTTGTGTTTTGAACAAAACTACTGTTTCCTTTTTTTTTTCTTTGATTTTTTGGTTTTTCAAGATGGGGATTTCTCTGTGTAGGCCTGGCTGTCCTGGAACTTACTCTGTAGACCAGGCTGTCCTCCATTTTAAAGGCGCTTATCACCACTTATCAGCCAAAACTTCTGTAGGAAATGCCATGTTTATACAAATATGGTCATCAGTGTTCCACTAATATTTAGAGATTGTCACATGTTGAGTTGCATTGTTTCACCTAGAATTTGAATTTTCTTCAGTAGTCATCATCTAATTAGAACCGCAGTATAAGAGGCTAAGAGATGGCTCAGCACCTAGAAATACTTGCTGTTCTTTAGAAGACCAGGATTCAGTTTCTGAAACTCACATGACAGCTCACAACCTCTATAATTTTAGTTACAAGGGTTCTTCTGGCCTCCCTGGGCACTTTATGCATATAATGTATGTGCAGGCAAAGCACTCATACTCCTTACGTAATGGGTTCTAAAATGCCCATTCATGCACCAGGGACTCCACAAACGAACCAAGCTACACAGCTGTCACCCATATTCACAGGGCCTAATTAGGTCCCATGCAGGTTCTCCAGCTGTCAGTCCAGAGTCCATGAGCTCCCACTGGCTCGGACCAGCTGCCTCTGTGGGTTTTCCTACCATGATCTTGACCCTCCCCTGGTCGTACTCTTCCTCATCCCTCTCTTTGATTGGAGTTCAGGAGCTCATCCAAGTACCAGGATTTTTTTCTGTGATAAGCATGAAATATCCTTCTCTAGCTCTTTAGTTTGAAGTCTATTTTGTTAGATATTAGGATAGCTACAACAGCTTGTTTCTTAGGTGCATTTGGTTGGAAAATCTTTTCTCAGCCCTTTACTCTGAGGTAATATCTGTTGTTGTGATTGAGATATGTTTCTTGTATGCAGCAGAAGGATGAATCCTGTTTTTGTAGCCATTCTGTTAGCCTGTATTTTTTTTATAGGCAAATTGAGACCATTCATATTAAGAGATATTAATGACCAGTGATTATTAATTCCTGTTATATTTTCATTTTGTTGTTGTTGTTGATGATGTGTGTGTGTGTATTTCCCTTCTTTTGGATTTGCTGTGTGAGATTATCTTTTGCCTTCATTTTCTTGGGTGCAGCTAACTTCCTTCTAGTACTTTCTGTAGGGTTGGATTTGTAAATAGACATTATTTAAATCTAGTTTGTCATGGAATATTATGTTTTCTCTGTCTATGGTGACTGAAAGTTTTTCTGGGTATTATAGCGAGAAAATCATAGGTGACTGAGAAAGAAAGATTATTTATTTATTAAAGGGTTCCCAGTATAGCACTTACTGGTACAAAAGGACAAATACAGTTGTGATGTTCCTGGAAGCCTGGACTGATCCTGCCAACTTCATTCTGTGGGTCAGATCCTCCATCCAAGAGCAAGGGAGCAGATGAGTAGGTAACTGTAACTACCTAGTCTTCAACCCCATCAAAGACGTGATTAGGGAAGTATGTTACATGAATAAGTGGAAAGTGCAAGTAAGCAACTTCCAAAATTTTCTCAAGAGAAGACAGAGAGAGCTGGCTATCTGGACAGTCACCCAAAATTTTCTGCAAGGTTCGGGCATCCAATTTTTTGGCTATAGGCCTAGAGTGTCTGGCAGACCATTTTCAGAAGAAGGATATTTTGAAAGACCATCTTACCCTGTCTTGGCAGGGTTTAGCAGTCTCTTATCTTTTTGTCCTGCTTGTCTGAATTGAGCAGTTTGCTTACTATGAGCAATTGAGGCAAGTACAGTTCTTTGCCCAACAGGCTTTTTTGTTTTTGCCAAGAGGAAGACAAACTTCACATGTAGTGCCATTTATGCCCATCATCATCTTGGGAAAGAATTGGTGCTAGCTACCAGGAGCAGTTGTGTCTCACATCAGCCAAATTCTGAGTTAATAAAACATTTAAATGCTGTATTCTCTAGGTCTATGAAGTATTTGAAGATTACCTATTCATTTGACATATGTTATTATATATCTAGAAAACGTAAATAACATGACTATAATTATGACAAACATGGGTGACATTAATTCATATCAACCTAAATAACTTAAAGAGTAAGGCTACATACTATAAAAATAGACAATCTGTAAACAGACAAAAAGTATAATGACAATGACTTCAAGTGTGTGACTATATAAAACATCTTAAGCAGAGGTAGAAATGTATAGTGCAAAATGACAACAGTATTCTTGATATGTATCAATATACAAAATATTTTAAACAGAAGTAGAACATAACATACAATATGAATATCATTTACATTTGTATCAATATACAAGGTATTTTAAACAAAAGAAGGAGCATATGCACAGTATGGCCAATATAGTTTTGAATTTGTATCAATATATAAATTATCTTAAACAGAAATAGAAAAATAACTTTACATTTGTATCAATAAACAAGAATCCGTACAATCGCAAATCATCTAAAGCTGATAATTTGCTTAATTAGTTTACAAGTAGATATAATAATCTACCTTAATACCTTGTCCTATCTGTTCCCTTTTTCTCTTTCCCAAAGGAAATTTGCAAGTCTAAATTTATTGTTCCACTCCCAATCCTAATACAACTTATAGTCAACCTCCAACAGATGACCATTATTCACAGTCCTGAGAAAACAAAACCTGTAGGGAAAAGGGACATTGATTTCTTAAAATTGCTTCCTGGTGTCTGGAGGTGGTGATGACAGTATCTCTGTGGGGGCCTGTGAAAAACTAAAACAGTGGTTAAGGCTGTAACATTTGTAGCCAGTCTCTGAAGTACTGCTTAGAGGTATCCATTATGATGGATAATCTTGGTAAGCCATCTTGAAACTGTCCTGAACAGTTTGTAGTCCAAAGGCCATCATTGATTGAGTGGTGTAAGTCGATTCAAAGGCATCATAATGAACCAGGTAGAATCATTGTGGTGGGACCTCATCTTTCTTCTGGAGACTTCACAGATCATTGTAGGAAATTTATTGTTCACTCTGGAAAAGTTAAACATCATAAATATTATAATGGAAAGTTCAAATTTTAGGATAGAATTACATCTTTAGAGAGTTGAGAGTGAGTATTGGGAGAAGTAGAGTTTTGATAACAATAGTCCCTAGATTTTTGGTTTTCTTCTGTTCTACACTAGGTAATAGAAACTCTAAATTTTTCTTTTAACAACATGCTTGTGTTTAGAGAAGGAGAGAGCCACGCTCCATCTCCAAAGCCAGTTTGATTTATAATTGAGTCGGGACCACAATTTTTCTTAGAGGTAAAAGATATTACTATTAGGCAGTTTGATTTACCTATAGTGAATTGGTACCAATAGGTCTGAGTTTTCCTTGGCTTGTAAACCTTTCCTGGATTGCTTTCCCTTCTGCTTTAGAGGTCTGGGCTGGCATCCGTGGTCTCTTAATGTCTGCAAAACATCTGTCCAGCACCTTTTCAGAGTCTTCATTGAAATATTGGATGTACTTAGATAGATTTGCCTTTAAATGTGACCTGACCTTTTTCCTCTACAAGTCTTAATGTTCTTTCTTTATTCTGTATGTTTAGTGTTTTGATTATTATGTTGGGAGGGAACTTTTTTTTTCCCTTTTTTGTTCCACTCTATTTGATGTTTTGTAAGCTTCTTGTACCTTCATAGGCATGTTCTTTAGGTTGGGAAACTTTTCTTCCATGATTTTGTTGAATATGTTTTCTGTGCCTTTATGTTGGATATCTTCTCCTTTAGCTATCACTATTATTCTTAGGTTTGGTCTTTTCATAGTGTCCCAGATTTCCTGAATGTTTTATGTTAAGAATTTGTTGGATATAACATTTTCTTTGACTGATGAATCTGTTTCTTCTATTGTGTCCTCAATGCCTGAGATTCTTTCCCCAGCTCTTGTGTTCTGTTGCTGATGCTTTCATCTGTAGTTCCTGCTTGTTCACCCAAATTTTCCATTTCCCGAATTTCCTCGGTTTGTGTTTTCTTTATTTTTTATATTTTAATTTTTAAGTCTTGAACTGTTTCCTTCATTTGTTTGATTATTTTTTTTCTTGGCTTTCTTTAAGGGACTTTGATTTCTTCCAATTTTTTATCTTTTCTTTGATTTCTTTAAGGTTATTTCTCATTTCCTCTTTAAGGGCCTCTATCATTTCCATAAAGTTATTTTTATGTTTATTTTATGTGAATTGGTGTTTTGCCTGCATGTATAACTGTGTAAGGGTGTCAGATCTTGGAATTACAGACAGTTGTTTCCTGCCATGTGGATGCTGGGAATCAAACTCAGGTCCTCTGGAAGAACAGTCAGTGCTCTTCACCTCTGAGCCATCTCTTCCGCCCTCATAAAGTTATTTTTAAGGCCATTTATTTCCTGCTTCTACGTTGTGATGTTCAGGTTTTGCTGTTATAGTACCACTAGGTTCTGGTGGCGCAATATATTGCTCTTATGTTGTTGAGTGTATTCTTACACTGCCTTTTACCCATCTGGGTTTGGGGTAATTATAGGTACAGGTATTTATTCTTCCTCCAATCAGTGCAAGTGGTGTCTGTGCCTCCAGGGTTTGCTGATGATGCTCGGGATGGCTGGTGGGGGTGCAGAGGAAGGTAGAGGGAGGATGATGGTTTAGGGGGACAGAGTAGAACTTGTAGGTTACAGAGTGTAATGGATGGTGGAGTGAAGGAGCAGCCTGGCCGCAGGAGTCTTACTTGCTGACAGGCTGTTGAGGCTGAGGTGTACTGGGGAGTGGCATGGTATGTACCCCTGAGCCTAGGGCCTAGAGAGTGGGGCTGTCTAGGTGGGAGTCCCTAGATAGGAGTCCATTCTCTCACCTCTTCCTTAATTGGTGCAGTTGGAATCTGTGTGTGCCTCTCTGGGTCCTCTGATGCCATGGGGATGTTTGGTCCGAGGGGAGGATGATGAGTTCTGTGTGTTTTAGGTGGGGAGACTTGTAGATTCCAGGGTCCAATGTGTGGCAGGCATGGTTGGAACAGCCTGGCCTCTGAAGTCTTACCTGTTGACTTGCTGCTGGGGCTGCCCTTTCTTTAATTCTTACCTTGGGGCTTTCTGTGTAGCTGGGTGCCTGGCCACAGTGTGCATTCTTCTTTTGTTCCTTGATCTTGCTCTTCCCTGATTTCTCTTGCTATTTATTCTCTCTGCCTGCAGCCCTGCCTATCCTTTCTTCTGCTTTGTTATTGGCTACTCAGCTTTTTATTAGACCAATGCAGTGATTTAGACAGGCAACATAACACAGTTTCACATTGTTAAAAAAAATGCAGCATAAAAGAATGCAACATTTTTACATCATCTAACAAATGTTCCACAGCACAAATAAATGTAACACATCTTCAATTAATATTCTACTGCAATCTGCTGATCTCCACATGCTGAGTGCTAAGATTAAAGGTATGCCTAATTTTTTATTGAAGGGTCTAGGCAGGTCTCATGGGCCATGAATTCCTGATCATTCTGCCTCTTATTTCCTCAGTGTACAGTGCAAGGATTACATGCTTTGTCACTGTGCCTGGCTACATTTATATATTTCTTAAGCATAATGTTCTTTATTTTAATTTAATGAAACATTTAACTTTGAATACATTTTTTTTTTTTTTTTGGTGTAGAAATGGTAACTATGGTGCAAAGTAGCTAAAAACTGAAGGAAGTTACTACACTTCCTTGTCTTAGAGGCTAATTATATTATCCCATGGATCACAACGTCTATGAAAGAAGTTCTACCAGAAAATGAGTGTTGCCTGCACAAAAGTGATGCATCTGCCCTCTTAGGAGGAGTGTGAGGTGAGGGACAGATAGAAGAAGACATCTGGAACACAGGCTACTGCTGTTAGGAGGATGCTAACTTTAGGTTTCTTCAAATGTTAGTGTTCATAAAATGAGCATGAAGTTTCTCCCTTCCCTAGACAAGGTTTCTCTGTGTAGCCCTGGCTGACCCAGAACTAGTTCTGTAGACCAAGCTGGTCTCAAGTTCACAGAGATCCACCTGCTTCTGAGTGCTGGGATCAAAGGCCACCATAGCCCGATTGAGAAAGTTTTTAAGGTCTACTGCCATACCACCCTGAACACACCCGATCTCATCTGGTCTCGGAAGCTAAGCAGGGTCAGGCTTGGTTAGTACTTGGATGAGGAGAGAGTTTCTCAGAGCTTAAAGTTGCTCCAAAATTGGGATTTGGATAATGGTTTAGTTAGCTAAGTGTTTGCTACACAATCATAAGTGTCTGAGTTTAGTCTCTAGTACCTTCATTAAAAACATAGGTGTCAAGGAGATAAACAGGAAGATTCCTGCACCTTGCCAGATAAGACAGTGTGAAATCTAGATTCCAGATGAGTTTATGATTTCATCAGTGAAGAGATCATGTCTCTAATAGAAGGTGGAGAATAATTGATAAAGACATCTGCTATCGACCTTGAGGTCTCTACACAGGTGTACATACACACACACATACACACACAAAACACGCAGATATGCACACATATGCCCATACAGGTTCACACACTCATTCATGCTATAAAACCTTTCATTGACAGGTGTTTTCCTTTGTCTTATAGTGATAACATCCAGCAATACCTGATGACCAATAATGTGCCAGAGGCAGCCTCTATCTTGGTGACCATGACAGAACTTGACATCAAGCTTCAAGAGTCATCTTGTACCCATCTTCTTAGTTTCATGAGAGCCACAGTGAAATTCTGGCATAAAATTCTCAAGGACAAGCTTACCAGGCAGGAAATATCTCATGCTGTTAGCTTTATGGTAGATATTTGGTAATTTTATGGTTTCATATGAACTATTGTTTCTTTCTTGTTACAGCGATTTTGAGGAAATTTTAGCACAGCTTCATTGGCCATTCATTACACACCCCCAGTCTCAAACTGTTGGCATAAGTCGGCCTGCTAGTGCCCCTGAAGTGTATGGTGCCCTGGAGACACTGTTTTGTCAGCTGTTGAAACTACAAGCCTCGTATCTTGTTGAAATGAGAAACTTACTAAAACTTCTTTCTACAGTAGATTTGTGGTTAATGATTAAAACATTTTCGGCTAGTTATAGAGTGGTAGAGTATGAATGAGGTACAGAAATTAGTCTGCAGTATCCGGGGAGAAAGTTTTCAAAGTGACCATGAAGCCAAATTGAGGGTCCTGGGTTAGACAGGTTTCACATTACTTGTATTAAACATTTTGCTAAGTATTAATACATGTGTTGAAAAAAATTAGTGTGTTTGTGTACTTGTGTGTATAAATATGATTTTGATTCTTTTTCCTTGACTTGACTGTGTCAGAGATGAATTGCTAACTGAACCAAAACAACTCCCAGAAAAATATTCTCTTCCTGCATGTCCTTCTGTGATTCTGCCCATTCAGATCATGCTGACTCCTCTTCAGAAGAGATTCAAGTATCACTTCAGAGGAAACAGGCAGACAAATGTTATCAGCAAGGTTTGTTTTGCTTTTCTCTCTGTGTGTCTCCGCCTTTCTCTCTTCCTCCCTTCCTCTTCTTTCTTCTCCCCATCAGGATCTAAGAAGAACCCCAAGTGGGCCTCAAACTTGAATTCCCTTTGCATCTGCTTCTTGTACTGGGATTACATGTATGGGAAAAAAAAACTGAACTGTCTTTAATTATGTTTCTGTTTTTCCTAAAAAGCTAAATTTTTACTTCATAATTGCCCCTTGTAGACATAACTGGGACTTAGGTTTGTCAGAATTGGTGCTGTCTTCGGGACATTGTCCCAATTTCTCACACTTTTGGGCCTGCAGGCTCTATACCCAGACCTATGCCCAGGCTTCAAAGTACAGACCACTCCTGTAGATATATAAATAGAGTGAAAATGAGTTCCATAAGATAGAGCATTGGGTGTTGAATAGATGTGACAATGCCAAAGTGACTCATAGCTACAGAAGAGACATTGTGGCAGGAAGTGATGGAATACTATAAAGGAAATTGTTACCAACATTTGAGATGAGGAACCACATCAGTGTATCCTGTTGGTATTTTTCTGTAATTATAATCTGCAAGGATGTGGACACTATCTTATTTATTCTTGATGTTTGCTTCAGCCAGTGCAGTGCATAAAGCAGGCTCAGTAAATATTCTGAATTTAGTGTGAGATCACACCAGGTAGTATATAGTCATATGTGTGAACGTAGTGGCAGTAGATTCCTGTTGTATTTTACGGGTTTCCTTTTTGGATAGAGTGTTGTTGGAAGAGCAGAGTCATTTAGTACACAGTAGTAAATGAGGCAAAGTCTAAGCTGAACATGTAGAAAGGCAATAGTATAATTTGATGTAGGAAAATTTTGAGTTGTGTTGGCTCAGCTTAAAGTGTGATTCCACTCAATTTTGTACAGTGTCACTAGACCTAAATGAAATAGTTCTTGAGATTAAATGCTGCCCTCATTTGTACTCCAACCCTTGGAACATGGTAGAGATTTACCAGTCAGTCTTGTCTTGTTTTGTTTTTGTTTATTTTTTTTTCTCAGTGCTGGGGTTTTGAATCCAGGGATTGCACATGCTATAGATGTGGTCTATCCCTGAGTTATATCCCCAGCCTAGGATATGTTTTTGAGTTGTTGTCTAGAAAACCTTGAAATGTTTGCAGATACTTCTCTAAAGACAATTAAACGTGCTTTATGTGGGGCTGTGAGATGGTGCAGAGATGTGTAGGTAAAGCCACACATACCTCCAACCCTGATCAGCTTGAGTTTGATCCTGGGACTGGCATGGTGGCCAGAGAGAAATGACTCCTAAAGGTCGTGTTCTGATTGCACTTTGTACACTGTGGCTCTTGTGCACCCCACATATACATACATTCAAAGTGCTTATATACAAGGGAAAAAATGTAATAAACTGAAAATTCCCTGTGCCTACAATAGCTTTCCATAATTATACCCATTTTAAGGCTTGGGTATAATGTGTAATGTGGACTAGATGACTTTCCCTTTTACTTTATCTTTTTGAAAAGAGAAAGCAGAAGAAAATCATGAGTAAAAATGATTTGGGGATGTATTTCAGTCTAATTAGAGTGCTTGCCTAGTTCATGAAGAACTGATGCCCAGCTTCATATAAACCAAATGTGATGGTGCATATTTGAAATCCTCAAACTAGGGAGGCACAGACAGGAAGATCAGAAGTTCATTATCTTTAGTTGTATAAAGAGTTTGAGGCTAGCATGAGCTACATTTGATCCTATCTCAAAAAACTTAACAATTTCAAAGGTATAAGTTGTAATACTCCGCCATGCTAGGTTTTCAGGGCTTTGGAATAAACCACCATTTTATATCATTTTATATTTTATATTTTTGTGTATTCCTAAAAAACAATCTCAAGCTGTTAAGCTTGCTGGCAGGTGCCTTTACCCAAGGAGCCACCCTGCTGGCTTAACTTTGTTGTTGTTTTGTTTTTCTCTACAACCTAGGGCTTTGCTCCTGGCTGGGTAGACTTTAGTATTTAAGTATATATAATGTCTTTTCTTCATTATTTTTGTTGTTATTCCCTGGTTCTCCCCCCCCTTTTGGTGGTGCTGGGAGAAACCTAGGCTTTTTACATCTAAGCAAATATTATACTAGCAAGCTACATGTAACCCCAATATGGTTGGTATTTTAAATTTATGAGTTTACTTACTTAAGCCACATTAGTGGAATTTGTTGAGAGTATATATCGGGAAGCATTTGATTTTGAAGTCTTTTGTGAGTTTTAAGTTACAGGGTAAGAGTTATTGTCTTACATGACAGTATATGAATTTTCAACTGATTTTTGTTAATAATTGAATGAATTTAAATAGAATTTTCTATGACTAAAGAATAAATAAAAATGGAAACTATTTCCCTTCCCCTCAGCCTGAATGGTACTTGGCTCAGGTGCTTATGTGGATTGGAAACCATGCTCACTTTCTGGATGAGAAGATTCAGCCAATATTGGAGAAAGCAGGCTTTGCAGTAAATGCAAGGGTGAGAGGCAGAGGCCTATATATTTCAGCTTCCTTACAGAGTTGTTCATGTACCTGAAGATCATAGATCCTCATACCTGTCTGTTTCTTTCAGCTTGAGTTTTCTCGGGGCCTTATGATGCTCATTCTTGAGAAGCTGGCTTCTGATATACCTTGCCTGCTCTATGATGACAATCTCTTCTGTCATTTGGTAGATGAGGTGCTGTTGTTTGAAAGGGAGCTGCACAGTGTTCATGGATATCCTAGCACTTTTGCCAGTTGTATGCATATTCTGTCAGAGGAAACCTGTTTTCAGAGATGGTTGACTGTGGAGAGAAAATGTAAGTGCTTATGTGGTGATTGAGTTGGGAGGGCTGTGTCAGGTTTTTGTTTGTTTGATTGCATTTTGTTTTATTTTTAGTAGGATCTTAGTGTGTACCGTTTGCTGGCCTGGAACTCTTTGCCTCAAACTCACTGAGATCCATGTGACTTTGCCTCCCAGGTGCTAGGATTAAAGGCAGGCACCTCCACTACCTGCAATCTGTCTTGTCTGTTTTGGTTGTATAAAATTTTGGAGTTTTTTTCTCTTGCAGGTCTGAGTAGGAACCATAGGAGCCTAAGCTTTCCTGGGCAGGTTCTTCAAAGATAGTCTTCTTTCCATAGAACTTTTTAGGTGTTTTCTTTTTTCTTTTTTCTTTTTTTTTTTTTTAAATTTCTTGGCATCACAGCCTACATGTTGGAATATTGAGTCAGCAGAGGATACTGCTGCTTTATTGATTTTTTTCACCATGTACTATTTCTATTTTGGTTGAGTATTTTTGAATGTACAACTATTTTCAGGATTTGAGAGGAGGGAGAACAAAGTGTCTTATTTAATTCTAAAGTATAACGTTTTAGATATAGTATAATTAGTTAATGGAAAATTGCAAATTTTTTGGTATAAAATATAATTGCTAAAAAGAATAAGTTGATAATTTAAGAATGACGATAACTCCTTGACATGATACTTTTTTCTTTATGTTAGTTGCTCTTCAAAAAATGGACTCAATGCTTTCATCAGAGGCTGCTTGGGTATCCCAGTATAAAGACATCAGTGATGTGGATGAAATGAAGGTTCCAGATTGTGCAGAAGTTTTTATGACTTTACTTTTGGTTATAACTGGTAAGTACTGGTCTTTTTTTTTTTTTTTTTTTTTGCTTTATTTATTTATTTATTTATTTGTCTTGGTGTTTGCCTGGAACTGGAACTACAGACAGTTGTTAGCTGCCATGTGGGTGCTGGGAATCGAACCCGGGTCCTCTGGAAGAGCAGACGGTGCTCTTAACCGCTGAGCCATCTCTCCAGCCCGAAGTACTGGTCTTTTAGTGTATGATGTTAAAGTTAAGATTTTAAGCTGGGTAATGGGGGGAACACCTGTGATCCAACCTCTGGAAGGTCAAGGGCTCATGGCCAGTCTCAGGTACACAGTAAGTTTGAGGTCATTCTGGAATATATCAGAGTCTGTCTTAAAAATCCAAATCAAACCAAGGAGCAAACAAACAACAGAACTAATTGTATTAAGTTTGGGGATTGAGAGATAGCTCAGCAATAAGAATACTTGCTGCTCTTACAGAAGACCTGGTCCAGCTTCCAGTTCATAACCTGTGTGACTCCACCTCCAGGGGACCCAATGTATCTTTGGCTTCTCAGGCCCTAGGCATGCATGTGGTACATGTGTATATATGTGGAGATATGTTACATATTTAATAAAAGTTGACATTTTTGAGAGATTAGCACATAGTCAAAAACCTAAGCAGACAGCTCAGGAAGTTTTCAGCTTTGAGTACAAGGCCTAACAGCTGGACTTCAATGGCACACACCTTTAATCCCCAGCACAGGGAAAAAGCCTGAGAGTGGTGACCTTAATCCCATAACTCAAGAGACAGAACTTTCTCTGTTTCTTTGAGTTCAAGGCTAGCTAAGAAATAGAGTAGTTCCTGCCTTTAATCCTAACCTGGATGGGATACAGCTGGCAATTAGGGTATTTAAGGCCTAGCAGGCAACCAGGAGTGAGGCTGAGGAAGTTGGAAGATAGCTGGGAGAGAACTGACTGTGGTATTTCCTTTCTCTGATATTTCAGCCTTTCCCCATATTTGGCTCTGAGTCTCTTTCCTTACAATCCGAATTCGTGCAACATATATGTAGACACACATTCATAAGCATAAAATAAAAATACTGAATCTTTAAAGTAGTATGTTTCACCAGGAGGTGATGGTTTATACCCTTAATCCTAGCACTCAGAAGACAGAGGCAGGCATATTTCTGAGTTTGAGTCCCACCTGCTCTACAGAGTGAGTTCCAGGACAGCCAAAGCTACACAGAGAAAGAAACTCTGTCTCTAAAAGCTAAAAGCAAAATTCAAACAAGCAAAAAAGTAGTATGTTTCACATAGTATTTTTTTTTTTTTTTTTTTTTAGTTAATAAATAGCAGTTTAGTGGCTTTGTGTTTTTCCTACTCTAATAAAAATCTAGGACAATGCTGTCATTTTGGGTTTATATTAGTTTAGGACTGAGCCAGGTGTAATAGTGCTCACCTGTCATCTCAGCACCCTGGAAGAAGAAGCTGGAGGGTTGATGGCTTTAAGACTGTTCTGATTTATGAGTTTCAGGCCACCCAAGATGTATAGTAAGATCTGTCTCAAAATAATAAAATAACTATAAATATGAATAATAATAATTACAATAATCAGGCCGCCTACATGTATAGTGAGACTGACAAAAAATAACAACAACAACAACAAAAACTTGGGATGTAAACATTGGTATACACATGAAGGAAAAAAGTCTTGAACAAGGCTGGGTGGTGGTGGTACATGCTATTAATCCCAGGACTCAGGAGCAGAGGCAAGTAGCTCTCTATGGGTCATGTTGGGGGTCTTTGTATTGTGTCGATGTCTGTGGGCTGTGTAGCTGTTGGGACCATATTGAGATGAGTGGCCTGTGCTGTCACTTGAGGCCATGTTGACGTCCATGGTCCATGCTGTCACCAGAAACCATGTAGAAGTCCATGATCTATGTTCTAACTAATGTAAAAGACAAGAAAACTACTATTGGAGTGGTGTCAATGATGGCAGACACTCACTTTTAGAGAGTCATAGAAGGCTTGTGACAGCACCTCCCCACATCCTACCCCATGCCCAACAAAGTAACAGCCTAGACAGCCAGCTATCAAAGAGAGCTCTCAAAAATTATGATAAAGATGCTGAAGTATAGTTTTTACATTTGATGACTTCTGGCATGGGTATGGTAGGGAAGGACTTAGTTTTCTTTAAGGGGCTAACCCCTGGAAGTTTGATCATGTTTCAGTGAGTATATAGTATATGGGCAGCACAAATTTGATGAATACTCCTCCTCCTTCTTTAGGGGCAGGTCACAAAGGTAGTGGAAGCAAACCTTGGGTGAATTATTGAAATTTCCAAATAACCAATAAAAATATGTTGGAAAAAGAAAATGATAGCCAGAGATGGTGGTGCATCCTTTTAATCTCAAATATCAGATGTTAGAGATGGAGGCTGGAGATGAAGGATTCAAAGTCCTTAGCCACAGGGGATTTGAGGCCAGCCTGGGCTACAATGAGACCTGTCTCAAGCCTTCCTCATCAGAGATAGTAACTTAAGGAACAGTTGTTTTAAAATACATTTTGCTCTTTGTAAATGAGCCATGATATATATTTATCATATATATGTATATATATTATATGAAAATGGACAGATCTAGATCTCAAGTGTTATTAATTATACTTTTGGATGAGGTCTCACATGCATTCCTTTGTAGTCCTTAGAGTTTAGAGATGGCGGATTGCGATTTTTCAAAAAGGCAGTATAGTAGAGCTTAGGGAAAACTAGCTTTGACGACAGTACTAAACCCCTTTATGAGTCTGTTAACTTTCTCCACAGACAGGTATAAAAATCTTCCTACAGCTCCCCGAAAACTGCAGTTCCTGGAATTACAGAAGGACCTAATAGATGATTTTAGGATACGATTAACACAGGTCATGAAAGAAGAGACCAGAGCTTCACTTGACTTTCGATACTGTGCAATTCTTAATGCTGTGAACTACATCTCAACAGTACTGGCAGATTGGGCTGACAATGTTGTGAGTTAATGTGCTTTCATATTAAATAATATATTAGTACCTTGATCCTCTTTAACCTTTGAAATGATGATTCTGTTGCAACCAAAACAATTATGTTAGGCAAAAAGCATAATGTTGTCAAATTTAGGAGATGTGAGTAAAGATTTTCCTCTGTCAGATCTAAAACAGTTAAATAATACTAATTATTTAATGACTTTACTCATAAAAGGGCTGGTGGTATAGCTCAGTGGAAGCATATGAGCCAAAACATGAGCAAGTCTTGAGAAAGTAAGAAATCAAAGACAGATACACAGACTTCCATGAATAGCTGTATAGCACAAACTATTTTTCTCTTCTGACTTTGTATTCTGGTAATAATAATATACTAAATGCTAACACAGAAAAGTCATTATTTTTACAATGATGTCAAAATCAATACATTTAAATTGGTGATATTGCTCAGTGGTAGAACATAGTGGAAAGTCATAGTTTCATTTTCCAGAACTACAAAGAAAAAAAAAAAAAAAAAAGAGTCTTTTGATTATCTTCTAAAGAGGACTATCTTAGTTATGGCTCCTTGCTGTGCCCAAAAGCAACTTGTAGTCCATCATCCAGTGAGTCGGGGATGGAACTCAAGGCAGAAGCATGGAGACTAGAGATAATTCAGAAGTCACGGAGGAGTGTTGCTTACTGAATTGCTCTCCGTTTCTTGCTCAGTCTGTTTTTTTTTATAGGACTGCCAGGCCAGGGGTGATACCACCTCCAAAGGGCCAAGCCTTCCTACATCAGTTAATAATTATGAAAATACACTATAGGCTTGCCCAGTAGTCCAGCTGGTGGGTACGTGTATATCTGTTACTCTTAAATTTTTAAAAATCTTTTTAATGTTATCTTTCTGAGTGTTTTGCTTGCATATAAGTGCATGTACCACATATGCATAGTGCTCACAGAGGCTAGAAGGTCCCCAAACTGGAGTTATACAGAGGGTTGTAAGTCACCATGTGGGTTCTGGTCACTGAACCTGGATCCTCTGAAAGAGCAGTAAGTGCAACTTCAGATCCTCACGCTGTTCTTTCACTACCTTTATGTTGCACCAGCTAACTTGATTACTTTATCTCAGATATCATATTTAAATATAAATATTTCATTATATACCTGTAAAGGACAAGAATTGTGTGTGTGCATGTGTGTGTGTGTGTAGAACAGAGGTTAAATGTTTTTTTCTCTCTCCATTTCCAACTTATTTTTTGAGGCAGTCTTTTGGTGAACCTGGCTATGTCTTTTTGGCTATCTGGCAGACTACTAAACCCTGGGATCCACTCAATTTGCCTAGTTGTGCTACAATTACAGGTGTTCACAGTCGTATCAGTGTTTACTTGGCTAAAGGAAGGTCTTTATGTTTGAGTAGCAGGGGACATTATCACTGATCTATTTTTCCAGTCCAAGAACTACTGAAGAAAAACAATAAACAACCACATACCACAGTTACATTGAAAAGTTTCTTCTTGTATTGCAAAGTGTATTTCAAAGTAAATGTGACTAGGAGATCTACAACTGTAACTACAGCACTCAAGATTTCATGGGTTCTAGGCTATCCTGTGCTGTCACAAAAACCAAAATCAAAATAGTCTAAACAGCCAAACTTGGGTCTAGTAAGCTCTTAGACCCAAGGATTCAACCTATCCTTTCTCTCTCCTTGAAGTGTATCTTAGTTGCTGTTGTATTGCTGTGAAGAGACACCAGAATCAATGTGACTTTTATAAGAAAAAACATTTAGTTGGGGGTTTGCTTACAGTCTCAGAAGTTTGGTTCATTATCATGGCAGAGATCATGGCAGCATGCAGGCAGGCACTGGAGCAATAGCTGAGTGCTGTCCACCTATAATTCAGTGTCTTAAAAACATCTATGAAGATCCAGCTATGTATTTGGCTTTATACCAGTGTGCTTCATAAAGTACCTTTGATGACAGAAACCATTCAGAAGGACTTTAGCTAACCATATTAACATGAATATACATTAAAATGTTAAACTATGATGAACAAATAGGCACAGTACAATGTAAACTGTTAATATTATCTAAAAAATATAGATTGTAAAGGGAATTAAAACATTATAAAAGTTGAGATTGGGGATTTAGCACAGGAAGCCCTAGATTCAATCTCTTTCACAAAGTAAAGTAGAATTTCTAGGTTGAGTTGAGGATTAGTTGGTAGAGTCCTTTTCTAGCATGCACAATCCCTAGGTTCAACCTCTAGCTCTGCCAAAAACAGAAACAAGCAAACTGAGGGCCCAGAGTGTAGTTTAGTGGTGGTAAAGTACATACCCAGTATGTGTGAGGATGTAGGTTCAGTTTCCAGCACCATCGTACACACATGCACACACAGACACACACAGATACACACAGACACACACACACACACAGACACACACACACACACAGACACACACAGACACACACACACACACACACACACACACACACACACACGCAGACAGCTTGGTACAAGTGACTTTACTGATGGATCCAATTCACTGGCTCTGGACTGCACACTTTAAATAAGGGAATTGTATGATATAGTTCTAGTTCAAGATACCCAGCACTGTGTTAATACATGTACTAACAATGTTTACTTTCAGTTCTTTCTGCAGCTTCAGCAGGCAGCTCTGGAGGTCTTTGCAGAGAACAATGCCCTTAGTAAGCTGCAGCTGGGACAACTAGCCTCCATGGAGAGCTCTGTCTTCGATGACATGATTAACCTCTTAGAGCGTTTAAAACTTGATATGTTGACTCGACAGGTAGACCATGTTTTTAGAGAAGTGAAAGATGCTGCAAAACTGTATAAGAAAGAAAGGTATGTTCTGTATGAGTCACCCTTACACAAGTTAGTCATAGGTGGATGTGGCAGGTGTAGTCCAAATTCTAGTTTTTGTAGAGCCCCCACCCCTAGTTTTGGAGTGTATGGTACTTAGGACTTTTGCGTATGGTAGGTCCAAACTTTGGTTCTGATTTAAATCTTTCTAAACTCTATTTTTTTGAAGAATTTACTCAGAATAAACAGCTGATAATGTGCATCCCACAGAGAAGTGGCATATGATCTAGGGTCGCTAGTAGCTCATCGCACAAAGTACATTTCTTGTGCATGCTTGGATCTCACCATTTATTTTCCTGCCTTTATGCCCTAGTATGGTACCTGCACTCAGAGTCCTATAATCAATTTAGAAGTAGTAATGTAATAGTTTGTTTGCTAAAATTAGATCATAAGATTAACTGATGTCTTTTTATTTCTAAAGATAAACTTTAATTTTTTAACTGTATAACAATTGAATTTAAGGTATTTTAAAGGAAATACTTAATAATTAAAAGTTAAAATATAAAGATACATTTATTTCTGGGAGAGCTTTTAATATTAGACATTACCTTTTTTTTTTTTTTTTTTTTTTTTTTAAACTCCAGAATTCCCCCAGGACAGTACATCTCTTCATATTTAAAAATGATTTGTAGAAACCTTAAGGATACAAAGTGATAAAGGTCATTCTGGTGAAGGTTGTCTGTTTTTCCAGATGGTTGTCCCTGCCATCTCAGTCTCAGCAGGCAGTGATGTCCCTGTCTAGCTCAGCCTGCCCACTTTTGCTGACCTTACGGAATCGTCTGCTTCAGCTGGAGCAGCAGCTTTGTTTCTCCTTATTCAAAATTTTCTGGCAAATGCTTGTAGAGAAGCTGGATATATACATCTATCAGGAGGTAAGTCTACTACTGTGCTGGGTGGCTGTACAGATGAAGGCAGCTGTCACATGGATTGTTCTTTGTTTCAGATAATCCTTGCTAATCATTTCAATGAAGGAGGAGCAGCCCAGTTGCAGTTTGATATGACACGGAATCTTTTCCCTCTCTTTTCTCACTATTGCAAGAGACCGGAAAACTATTTTAAACAGTAAGCGCAATGTCTAACTGTAAATACTAGTAAATCCAAATGTTAGAGAAGTTAACTTCCTTTTAACAGTTTCAGAGTTTCATTGATATTCGTTGCAATAATATTAATTAAAATCTGGAGCTTAAAAGATGGCTTATAAGTTAAGGGCAGTTGAATCTCTTGCACAAGACTAAGGGCTGGTTCTCTGCATTCACATAGTGGCTTACAAACATCCATAACTCCCATTCTGTGGCATCTGGCCTCTGCAGGCACCAGGCACACACAAGGCCAAACAGGCACATTATGGGAAATTCAAAAAATACCCAGAAATTAATTAAAACCTTAAAACATTCATTTGTGCATCAATTTTATTTTCAAAACACAGTAGGCAAACACAAATAATGCATGTGATCTTCATCCACAGACAGTGGACCAGTACTAGGTATAAATTACACATTGGACTTCTTAGCATCTGGTTCAGTGCTGTTTGCTTATTACTGGAAGAGTAAATAGAAAATTAATGCAAATATAATTCTACCACCTTCAGAAAGTAAGAAATCCCAGCTAGGTTTAGTGCCTAACAATAGCCCCAACCATAGGAAAGTTAGTTTTCTTTTAAATTTAATATTAGTTTAGGCCTAAGTATAGTTATAATGTGAGACCAGTTGCTAAGAATTCTATAGAAATGTTGATTTAAAATTTACATTATGCATAGGGTTTGTGCAATTTGGAAACATGCCTTTAAAACATAGAAGCTTATGTTTGCTTATTTCAGGAAGCTATAATTGTTTCTGGTTTGTTTTCTTTTTGCGAAATGAGGTTTCAGGTATCCCAGTCTGGCCTTGAACTTAGTACATAATAGCAGAGGATAACTCTGACCTTCTCATCCTCCTGCCTCTTTTCTGAGTGCTGTGATCACAGGTGTGCACCCTCCACACCCCCATTCCTCTCTCATGCTTCATTCATGCTAGCAAGTACTCTAATTAGTACATTCAGCCTCTAGGGCCTAGTTGTTTATTATTAGTATCTTGGTTTTTCAAGGTAGGATTTCTTTATGTAGCCTGGATGCCCTATAAATAGCTCTGTAGATCAGGTTGGCTTTGAACTCACAGAAATCCTTCTCTCTCCACCTCTAGAGTGCTGGGATCAAAGGCATGTATCACCACCACCCAGCTGTTTTGCATTATTATTTGAAAATTTAAATTTCATGTTCTTGTGTGGGGGGACAGATGACAACTTGTGGGAAATGGTTCTCTCCCATCTACCATGTAAAACTTCAGGATTAAACTCAGGTTCTTAAGCTTTCCAGTAGGCACTTTACCCCTGTGCCTCCTTACCAACCTTCCTATTTCTGTTTTGTTTTGGTTTTTGAGACAAAGTCTGGCTTTGTAGCCTTGGCTATCATGGAGCTCACAGTGTAGACCAAACTGTCCTGGAACTCAGCTATTCCTACTTTGTCCCAATTCTGGGATTGAGTTCTGGGATTTAAAAGTGTGCAGCCATCTCCAATCTACTTATGATTTTGGTTTGTTTTGCTTTTTTTTTCTTTTCTGCTATATTCATTTTTATTCCCTTTCTTTTTTCCTATGTCCCAATTCTACCTAAAATCATTGCTATATTTAATAATTTATTAACATCATACGTTGTATTGAGACAAACTTTAATGATCCTGTACACCTTATGTAGCCTTTGCATACTTAAAAAGCTAAATAGTAAGTCTATAGATAGTTGAAATTGCTGAGTAGACTCTCCAAAGGTATTGCTGTCCTATGGATGGTACAGTAGAGGATCTCTCCTCCCCTTCTTTATTGTCTTTCGGAACAGTGTAAAAGAAGCCTGCATTGTTCTGAATTTAAACATCGGTTCTGCATTGCTTCTGAAAGATGTCTTACAGTCAACTTCTGAGCACCTTCCTGCCACAGCAGCCTTAAATGAAGTTGGAATCTACAAACTGGCTCAGCAAGATGTTGAGATTCTGCTTAACTTGAGGACAAACTGGCCTAACACTGGTAAATAATACATCTTTGAGAAAAGGGTTGTCTAACAAAGAAGACAGTTGGATTGAAGTTGTCTGATAAAGTTCTGAATTAAAGACAAATGAAAACTTGGTAGAGTCATTTGTTATCTTAATTTACTATGTCATTAAAACAATAACAATATTTCCTCTGTCCTCCTGTTCCTAAGAAAACAAAGAATAGAAAACTCAGCTCTGAGAAGCAAAGGAATTACAGATTAGGAATTACAGATAGGAATGCAGACATCTGAAGATGGTGTGACAGCAAAGGTTAACCATAGCTATCCTCCACTTTGCTAATCAAGGGAAGCTGTTGTAGAAGGCTGAACATAGGTAATACGTTGTAGAAATACTAACTTACAGATATATGTTGATAATAGAGGTTCTGTATCCAGTTTGGGATTTTACTGTGTTTATATAAGAAATGTACAGTGAGCTAAGAGTAGTGGGAGACACCTGTAAACCCAGCACTCTGAAGGCTGTCACTGCAGGTTCAAGACTTGCCTGGGTAATAAAGTGAGATTCTGTCTCACCAAAGAAAACAAAACAAAACAAATCATCCCCTGTAATAGTAAGTTTCTGGCCTGGCCTTTCTGGCCTAGCCCTGAGGTTCTGACCCATTGTCCCACAGAAACACAGTGACGCTTGTGTTAATTTTTATGTTGATTAGCCTATGGCCCAGGCATATAACTTGCTAACTCTTAATTCTTAAACTAGTCCATGATTTTTATCTCTTGTTCAGCCATGTGGCTTGATACCTTTTCTCAGAGTAGCATTCTAGATTCTTTCCTCTGAGTCTGCTGGTGTCTCTTAAGGCATCTTTGTTCTGCTCTTCTTGTTCCCAGAGTTTTCTTACTCTAGTAGCCTGCCCACACTCCTGTCTGCCTTTGGCCCATCAGCATTTTTATTAAACTAGTAGGTGGGACAATTATTTACAGTGTACCAGAACATACTCCCATAGCAGTTCCCAAACGAACAGCATAACAGTTTTATGAGATGGTGGTTAAGCTATGTTTGTTCTTATTATCCAGTTTTCATGTCCTTCTATTTAAAGTATTTCTTAGTTGTATTTGTGTGTGTATTCACGTATAGATGTGTGTGTATTAGTACCTGTGTGGGCTGTGTGTGTGTGCAAGTGTAGGCCAAAGGTTGATGTTGAGTGTCCTTCTCATGCTTCACACCTTATTTTTTGAAGTGAGGTCTCAGTGTGAGTTCATTGATTTAGCAAGACTGGCTAGCCAATGAGCTCTAGGGATCCACCTGCTTTTCCCAGTGCTGGGGTTACAGACTTGTGCAACTACGCCCAGCTTTTACATGTGAGCTGAGAATTTGAATTTAGGTGCTATAATTGTTCAACAAGCCCTTTACCAGCTGAACCATCTTCCTGACCTGAGACAAAAATATTAAGCTTTCTCTTTGCTTTTAACATTTCCTTGTTCTTGGGCTATGTTTTATGTGTGGTAGTAGAGATCACACTCAGAGCCTTGTTCATGTAAGGAAAGTTCATCAGCAACATCCCCAGCCCAGGCAATGATCCTTGATTAATAAATCCTCAGAGAATAAAGCTTTTATACAAGTTGAGCATAATTAGAAGATTTGTACACCTATAAAATTTTATTTTAATTTTTTAAAATACAGTATTTATTTACTATTCTCAGTGGTAAAATCTCTCAATCTAAAATTGTTGTGCTAATGCTGGAGAGATGGCTCAGCTGTTAAGAAGCTGCTCTTCCAGAGGACCTGGCTTCAGTGTTAGCACACCAAAGTTGCTCACAACAGACTGTAACTCTAGTCCCATAGGATAAAATACTCCCAGGGTATTGCATGTATGACACACATTCAGGTAAACACTCATACACTTAAAGTAAAAATAAATAAAATCTCTAAAATTTAACACGCTTGCAGATAGCCTGCATTGTTGATATTTACTTCACAGAAAATAATTTTGAGAAAATACTTGAAGATACATTCTTTTCTATTTTCTCAGAGGGAGGGAGGGAGGGAGGGAGAGAGAGAGAGAGAGAGAGAGAGAGAGAGAACACATAAGAGAGATTGAGCTGTGAACTTGCTTTTTTAGCTCAGTCTGGGGTTGAACTCATGATCTTCCTACCACCCCCCCTCCAAGTACTGGGATTCTAAGCATGACACCATGCCTGGATTGTCTATTTAAAGTCATTTATGTATGATTATGATTCTGTAAATGTGTGGTGAGGGGTATCATCATACATGTGGACATCAGAAGACAACTTCTCCCTTTCCACCTTCATGTGAGTCCCAGGGATCAAACTCTGGTCTCCAGGCTTGCACAGAAGGCATATTTTATCCACTCGGCCTTCTCACTTTATGTTTTAGAATTGATGCATTTTTGTTTCGTTTTGTTTGTTGGACATGGTCTGTCTTCATAGCCCTGTCTCTCCTGGAACTCACTATATAGATCAGGCTGTCTTTAAACTCTGAAATCTGACTGCTGAGATTTAAAGGCATGCTCCAATATGCCCCAGAGTGATCAGGTTTCATAATGAGAAAAAAATGAGGCCGCCTCTATAACTTCCTATTGTACTTCTCATTACTGAGAGTTAAAGGAAATGAAATATTTCACTCAAAAGGTAGTGGGTGGTGTGTGGGTAGTGGGTAAAGTGCTTGCTATGCAAGTGTGAGGACCTGAGTGTAAATCCTCTGAGCCTGTGTAAAGCTGGGCACAGTATGCTGAACTCTGCTTCTATAGCAAGATGTGAGGTGGAGATGGAGAATCCTGTGAGTTGTGGGCTAGCTAGCCTGGGGTAACAGTGCAGCAGCAAAAGAAAACACACAAGGTTGGAGGGGTTAGGGTTAAGGTTAGGGTGGTTACAATTAGGGTTAGGGTTGTTAGGGTTGGGGTTAGGGTTGGGGTTGGGGTGAGGGGTTAGGTTTTAGGGTTAGAGTTTTCGGGTTAGGGTTAGGTTTTAGGGTTAGGGTTAGGGTTAAGGTTTTAGGGTTAGGGTTTTAGGTTTAGGGTTGTTAGGGTTAGGGTTTTAGGGTTAGGGTTGTTAGTGTTAGGGTTAAGGGGGTTAGGGTTAAGGGGGTTAGGGTTTTAGGGTTTTAGGTTCGGGGCCTGGGCTAGGGGTTTAGGGTTAGAGTCAGGGTTACGGGGTTAGAGTTAGGTGGTTAGTTTTAAGAGGTTAAGGTTAGGGTTAGAAATTGTTTGTTCTGTGTAGCCCTTAGGAAGGCCACACATGGCCCACAACCCAAGATGGGAAGATGCCCCGACCTGGTATGACCTTTAATGGCTTTAATGAGAACAAGGTTATTGGCCCCTGACCCCTCCCTGAATAGAAAGCAAAATCTCCAAAACCTTACACCCAGTTGCCAGGGCAGACCAGCAGGTCCACTGGAGATAAGGGCTACACTTTAGACTCCATAGCCAGAGGACAGCGAAGG